>JAIUZE010005976.1:0-91534 GCA_022085475.1 Heliosperma pusillum
ATAAATTCAAACTAATTATATTAAATTATCATAAATTCAAATAAATCTTAATAAAAATAAATTAAATTTATTATTTTTCAAATATAATTTCGGTCTTTAAAATTACGAGGTGAGTCGGGAAAAGTCAACGAAAGTCAAAGTCGACTTAAAAGTCAAGAAAAGTCAAAGATGCCTTAAAAGTCAAGAAAAGTAAATGACGACTTAAAAGTCAAGAAAAGTCAATGACGACTTAAACAGTCAAGAAAAGTCAAAGGCGACTTAAAAGTCAAGAAAAGTCAAAGATGACTAAAAACGGTCTTTTCATGAAATCCCTCAAAAATTCCAAATACGAACGCGGAATTTCAAAATACGACTCCGAACGAAAATTTCTATTTTAAAACTTAAGTTCTACTGAAAAATGTTAGTAAATATTTTCACTAGGAAAAATTGGGTACTTTTCGGGTTGTTACATAAATTTCACTAATTATGTAGGTGATGAACAAAGACAAAAGGCTGGTTAGATGTATTTTTCTAACCCCAACTACATTCGGTTGAGTCGTACGAGAACGAGTCAGGTAAATGTGCTTATTAGGCCATTGGACAAAACACTGAACCGCATCTGCCAAAATGTGAAGGTCGTCACGGACTGGGACGGGCAGTTGAAGCGTTTCATAGCCCTTCAAGGCTTGATTTATCTCCACTTTTGAATGATTCGGCAAGAGTGGTACGCCATGAACCAAGATGTTTTCCGCTGATTTGTTGGGCATTATGTCTACCCAACCTCGGGCAACACGAACAACTTTCTCGGATGAAGGGTCAGTGAGAATAACTACCTTCCTTTTTATGGCCTGTAGAATACACATTATTAATTAAATACCAAAATATAATATAATTCATTAATTAAACGAACAACTTCATGCATACCTTTACGATTACTGGCCCCTCATTTGAAGGTGATGGGTCGTCCGTCTTCTCAGCCGTCATCTCAAGTTGCATCCCCTGATTATTGTCATCCGTCTTATCAGCCGTCTCCTCAAGTTGCATCCCCTTTTCAGACTCATTTACATAATAAAATTAACCAATCAAAGGCTATGATGTCAGAGGTTATAGTAATAGAGCTGGTTTATACCAGTTATTGCAGGGAACATACACCCCGAGTGCAGCAAGTACCAAGGGGCTGGAATTTTCAAGCAAAACAGCCATAAAATATGGCTGTTTTGCTTGAAAATTCCAGCCCCTTAATTCTTGTTGCACCGAGTAAGGCTGTTTAGTAACCATGGTGTACCCGAGTAAGGCTGCAATCACGTATAACATTTGGCGGCTGGAAAGGAACAAATGCAGAAAAAAAAAAGAAAAATAATAAAGTCATATTTATACCTTATCGGCTTGAGGTATTAAAACTTCAGCAGCACTAGCTATAGGTACCTCTTTCTGTTTCTCGTTGATCGATACTTCCTCCTCATGGGTGGTGGAGGTAGTAGTGTTCTCTGCCTCTTGACCAATCTGTTGCACCTCACCCTTTTTAATGACATCCTCCATCATCTTCAATTCTTCTTCGGTAGGCTTGCCTCCTGAATTCATTTTTAGTATCACGGATGCCAATAACTGAACCTGCGTGCAAAAAATGTAGAATCAACATTTTGTTTAAAACAATAACATGTGAATTATCAATAAGGATAAGTCTGAATTGATGATGAATGGGGTTTCTGCTGATATAGAGAATGCTATTCTGGGGAATAGTGGTTTTAAGAAGGGGCATCTTCCTTTCAAATATTTAGGTGTAACAATCTCTCACAAACAGCTATCTAGGATGGATTGTAATATCTTGGTAGAAAAAATGATGACTAGGATTAGAGGTTGGAACAAGAGGAAAATCTCATACATGGGTAGGCTTACATTGGTGAAATCTGTGTTGAGTGTTGTGCATAATTACTGGGCTCAACTGTTTATATTACCTGCAGGGGTAATGGATAAATTGAAAGCCCTTTGTAGGAACTTTCTTTGGGAGGGGGAGGGTACCTATTCAAAGGCCCCTTTGGTGGCTTGGAATACTCTCTGTCAAGGGAAGGACTATGGAGGTTTGGGGCTGGTAGATAGCAAGATTTGGAATAAGGCAGCTGTAGGAAAGCTAGCATGGTGGATTGTGAAGAAGAAAGATCATCTTTGGATAAAATGGATTGATAAGGTGTATATGAAAGGGCAGAGTTGGACAACTTACAAGCCAAGCAGTTCCAGCTCTTGGGCTTGGAGGAAAATTTGTGAAATCCTTAGCCTGTTTAAACCTGCTTTTCTACAAGGGAAATGGATGGAGGATGAGGAGGATTACAAGATAGTTCAGGGCTATGAATGGCTTCTGAATTCTGACGAGAACAGAGTGCAGTGGAGAAATGTTGTTTGGAATAGATTGAACACTCCAAAACACAGTTTTATCAGCTGGTTGTTGCATTCTGAGCGTTTGCTTACTTTGGACAGACTGAATATGATGGGAGTTTGTCATGAAACTACTTGTTACTTGTGTGGGGAGTATGATGAAACTCATAGGCATCTATTCATTGACTGTCAGTATACTAAGAAGTGTGTAGCTAAACTAGGGGATTGGATACAGGTATGTCCTAGAGTAGGTATAGGTACTCAAAAAATTATGAAACTCAGGCATGTCTCAGGCTTTGTCAGGAAGTTGTACTGCTCAATAGTGACTGCCCTACATTATGAAGTCTGGATGTCTAGAAATATTTGCAGAGTTGATAAGTATGTGAGAAGTCCTCAGTATGTGTTGCAGGGAGTTATTCAGCAAGTAAGGATGCGTTTAACAGTTCTTGAGCTGGGTAGGATAAGAGTGGGTGATGTTCAATGGTGTAAAGATCATCAGCTTATGTAGGTTGATGGTTGATTAGGATGTTTTGATTGTAATATTCATATACTTCCTCATGTAATTGGTGATGCCATTTGGCATGGTGATAATATAATTTACATTTTCACCAAAAAAAAAAAAATAACATGTGAATTTTAAATGACAATATAAAATGGTACCATGTCAGCCTTCCCCTTGTTTTTCTTCTTCTTTTTTGGGCTAGTTGTCCAATAATATTTTGTGACTCCGACATGTAATGAGACGCCCCTCAATCGACCTGGATGCTCGGGTCGGCCGATCGCTCTAGCACGAACGTCATCACGACCATGCGAAGTGAGTTTCCCTTCCGCAACCTCCTTCAGTACATTCTCCTATAATATATTAAATAAACTTCATTTTATTTTTGTTACTAAAATAAATAGATAGTCACACATACATACGCATAAGAATTAAACAATAAAGTTATTAAAAAACTCGTCTTAATAAAATAATACTTACTATGTTGGCCAAGACTTCCTGATCATATTTGTTACATGTTCGGGATCCTTTAGGAATATGTCATTCTTTATAAGTTACGTGTCGATTCAAGTCGGTCACTCCCGTTGTAACACCCGCAAATGTACCCTATTTGTATTTTAAAAATATTATACGGATACTAGTTAGCGTAATTTTACATTTAGTCTAGAACTTAGTTTCCCGTGTTTAATTTAGCAAATCAGAGTTCGTATTCCGTGTGGGTTACGCCTTAAGGCGCATTTTGGGCTTTTTCCCCCATATTTTTCCACTCACCCTTTTATAACCCATACTACCCTTATTCTTCCACTCACTCTCTTCTTCCTCACCAAACCCCCAAAACCTTAACCACCATTTTCTTTCTCAGCTCAAGCTTCTCATAACACATCCTTTCCTCACAGAAATCTCCTTATTTTCATCTTAATCTTCCGCTCTCATGATACCCTACCTTGTGTGGTAATAAAATTACCGTCTTTCTCTTTTTCAATTTTTCCGTCTTTCTCAAAGGTGAGTTATATTCATCTTTTGTCGTCTTTGTATAGGTGGAGACTTTCAAGACCCCGATAAGGATTACTACCTAGTGGAGGAAGACTTAGAAATCGTTTGAAAACGCAAAAAGGTAACGGTGAAGGGTTACTCGATATCAATACGTGTTTTATATGCTTTAGTTAATGTTTACTAAATGTCTAGTGATATTTATTAGGTGCTTAATATAGTTTGATGTTAGTAAATGTGTTGGAATTGGATGTGTAGCTATAGAATTTATGTTGGTTAAATGATTGTTGATGATTGTTGATGATAGTTAATGTTTGTTGATGGTTGATTATAGTTGTTGATAGTTGTTAATGATAATTGATGATTTTTGGTGAAGTATGTTGATTCACAGGTGAATGTGGTCCCAGCCGGCCGACCGGCTGGGAACACGACTGACATTTTTGGAGAATTTTGGTGTTGTGTTGTTCCCAGCCAGGTAGCCGGCTGCCGGTCCCCCTGACCGGCTGGGACATCTCTGTATTTTGAATTGTTTTTCGTTTGTTTCTGAAGTGCCACCCGGGTAGCCGGCGGCCGGTCCTATTGACCGGCTGACACCCCTCGTGGTCTTCTTTCACTTCTTTCTTATACTTTTACTCATAATAATTTGTATGGTTCGTTTATCGTATAAATTTACGTAATTGCATTAAATATCCATGTTTAGAATATATGATATTCCATTCGCTTATATCGCATGTTTTGTGACGTTTTTTATACGTTCCCCTTTGAGTCGGTTTTACATATGTTTTTATTGGAGCACAAATTGTTAAGTGCAATGAACTCTCATTCCCCGGCTATAACTCCTCTCGCCGTTAGACTGGAATGTCGGAATGAGGATTGTATCCCTAACTGCTTGTTGCATGTTTTAGTGGAGATATGAACGACGTTGTTGTGAGCAAACACGCTATGCGGTGAGCGACCGGCCGTCAAATGTCGTATCTTTGCAAGGTGGTGTCATTGCATGTAGCGTAACGCTTGTTTATGATGCTTGTGCTCTTTCCGCCTCTTTCGTGTAGTAGTTGTGACCGAATTTGGGGTACTCAGCTTCTGTGTTTGACCGAGTCTTGGATGCGAAATGTGTATCGCATGTCGAATCGGAACATGTTTATTCCGAGAGTCTGGCCAGGTTTAGACTAGGAACGTATTATTATCGTTGTCCTACCGGGAGGAAATGAGTCTACATATACGAAATGTTAATCGTGTATGGTTCAGGGAAATGTTTATCCCGTGGACGTGTATTGATCATACTTGCTATGTACATGGTGCTAGTGCGTGTCATTAACCGTGAGAGATAATGTTACCATATTTGTATGTTTGGACGGATGTTTATATGTTGATTATTTGTGACCGTTAGATGACTTGGCGTGGTTTATATGTCGAGTCTCTATCTTATCAAGTATATGCAGCTAACGGTGAGATGCAAGCCCTAGTGAGTATATAGTTGCCTAAGAGTGTCTTCCCCGTGTTTTGTCTATAATCTGATGCTTACAGTTTATATGTCGAGTCTCTCTCTTATCAAATATATGCCACTAACGGTGAGATGTAAGCCCTATTGAG
This sequence comes from Heliosperma pusillum, assembly GCA_022085475.1. Lineage (NCBI taxonomy): Eukaryota > Viridiplantae > Streptophyta > Magnoliopsida > Caryophyllales > Caryophyllaceae > Heliosperma > Heliosperma pusillum. Next base: position 5,432 of record JAIUZE010005976.1, read on the forward strand.
TATATAGTTGTCTAAGGGTGTCTTTCCCGAGTATGTCTATAATCGGATGCTTACAATTTTGTACTTCATGCGCCTATATCTTTATATATTGAAATGATTATTTATACTTCTCGTAATTCACATGTATATATATAAGTATGCTTCTACATGTTTATTACCGTTTATGTATGTTATTTGGGATATGGTTGGGAAAACCCGGAGTTACTCACCACTGACTGTGGCGTTCATGTTTCATGAATGTACAGGTTGCTTGGCTGGATCTTTGCTTGTTTTTGGGTTCGGGTGTGAGCTAGCGGGCGTTGGATTTGACGATTCATCTATAGACGTTCTTAGCTAGTTTGCTATACAACTTTTATGTTTTATCACGTTTTGAGAGACCATGTCTCTTTGTAGTATGTTACACATTAGTTTGTACTTATTTGATATTCCTCGTACTCTTCCTTTAGCATGTAAAAAGGTTTCAAAAATTGTATTTTCCGCTATATAAATTGCATGCTTGTTATGTATTATTTCCGCTATCGCGTGGGTTGTCACACCCTTTGACACCTACATACACATTAACTCAAAACTGCTAATATATGTATACATGTGTATCAAGTCCAAGTATGATTAAAAACCATCTAATATATAGATGCTACTTACGAGATTGTCTTCTATCAATCTGTAACCGCCTCGAGAACCATAATATACCCACCGCTTCTTTGAAATGTTAGCACGATTTCTGGCGCTAACGGCCTTCAAATCATATAAAATTGCAAGTAGAGTTTTAGAAATTCCTCAAAAAAATAGCAGAAAAATGTAAACATAGGACATGGATGCTTAACCTGAAACTTTTCACTAGCTCGTTTCGCCTTAAAATTATCCCATTGTTGCTGAGTGATGTTGGGGTACTTTATCGGTGGGCTCTTATGCATCTCCCTCGTCTTCTTGTCGACATACAACTGTAATTTGGCAAGGTCATACCTCCACTGCCTTAAGGCTGCCCCTACCTTATGTAATAGATACTTATCATGGCAGTCGGGAATATCGAAGGCTTCCTGCATCATCATAGCATTCAATTACATGTTATATATATATATACTAATAAGCGGCTGTCTAATATCATACCTTTATACGAACCAAGAGTAACTTCTGCAAAATAAAATGTTGTTTAGCTAAAGAAATTATCATACCTTTATACGGGTCAAGAGTAACTTCTACAATACAGGATTTAAATTCTTGAAATCATCTAAATCAAAGGCGCAAACTGTCTGGTTGTAACTCCAATCCAAGTGGATAAATGGCCAGCATTTGTACCGATAAGATGTGACAACCCTCGCGAATGCGGAAATATAAAACATACAAGCATGTGATTTATAAAGCGGAAATATGAAGTTTTTAAAACTTTTATACATGCAAGATAGAAATACGAGGAATGTCAGTAATTACAAACCAAATATAAAATACTACAAGAGACGTAGTCTCTCAAAATGTTAACCAACAACAAAGCCATTAGCAACTAGCTAATCAACGTCTAGAGGTGTTTCATCCAGGGGCAACGCCCGCTAGCTCACACCCGAACCCAAAATATCACAAGCAAAAAGCCATCCAATCAAGCAACCTGTTCATCCATGAAAAACATGAACGCCACAGTCAGTGGGGAGTAACTCCGGGTTCTCCCAGCCATATCACATCAAACGTACATAAAAGGAGATACAAAAGTAGAAGCATGCATATATAGATATACATGTGAAAATACGATAAGGATAGATAGGCAATTCGATAATTAAAGATAAGAGCATATGGAATACAAATCCGAATCCATCATGTTATACAAAGACTCGGGGAAGACACTCTTAGGCAACCGAATACGCTCACTAGGGCTTGCATCTCACCGTTAGCGGTATAAGTTTGCTAAGATTGAGACTCGACAAACATACCATGCAAAGTCATGCGACGATCACAATAAATCCATCATATTATCATCCATTCACGAACCAATACATTGACGGTGCCCAATCATGCAATGACCATGAATAATATCATGAAATCACGCATTCAAAGACGACGACACAAGACGGCAACTCTCACGGTAAATGAAACGCACTAGCACCGTGTACATGGCAAGTATGATTAAAAGGCATCCACGAGATAAACATTTCCTTGAACGCATACACGATCACATTTCGTATATGTGGACTAATTTCCTCCGGTAGGACGACGATAATAATACGGTCCTAGTCTAAACCTTGCCAGACTCTCGGAATAACGTGTTCCGATTCGACATGCGATAAACGTTTCGCATCCAAGACTCGGTCTTACAATATATATGCCGAGTACCCCAAATTCGGTAGATCAATTCACGAAAGAGGCGGAAAAGAGCTCAAGCCTCATAACAAGCGGTACACTACATGCAAATAACACCACCTCGCAAGTACACAACATTTGACGGCCGGGTCGATCAACGCAATGCGTTCAACTCCCAACAACGTCGTCGTATGCCCACTAACACATGCATTTAAGCAGTAGGATACCTCTCCGTTCCGACATTCCAGCCTTACAAACGGGAAGGTAGCCAAGGGAATGAGAGTACAAATCACAAGACAAAATAGTGCTCAAACCGTATCATTTGTAAAAACCGACTCAAAGTGGGACATAGCAAAAACCGTCACAAAACATGTGATACAAGCGAATGAAATATCATATATCCAAAACATGAATATTATAAGTCACTACGTAAAATTATACGCTAAACGAATCATGCGAACTATTATAAATTACGAATTTTAGAAATCATAAGAGAAAAACACAGCCGTGTTCCAGGCCGGTGTGGAGGCCGGTGGCCGGTACCCCGGCTCGGAGCACAACTACACACAAAAAGCAAGTTTGGAAACTAACTAAAACAAGGGTCCACTTCAAACGGTCATAACTAGAGTTCTAGATATGCAAATGCAGAAATTCCAAGTCGAGGTGATAGCTTATCTTCTTACGGTTCCAACGAATGGTCACAAGCCCAAAACAAGCAAGTAACGAAGGAGATATGATCATTCTACGAAAAAGGGTCGGTGCAGTGAATTCCCAGCCGGCCACTTGACCGGCAGCCGGTACTTCGGCCAGGAGCACCATCCTACCCGAGAACAAGATATACAAGTTCAATCATTTTCAATTCTCATATTTAACTTCTATCAACTATCAACAATCAATAATCATCATCAACAATCATCAACTAACAACAATCATCATCAATAACTCAATTCCTAATCTTACTAATCATATTCTAAATACGAATTTTACCATAGAAATCATGTAAAACACGTAAATGATATCGAGTAACCCTTCACCGTTACCTTTACGCGTCTTTAATCGATTCTAAACCTTCATAGTCTCCACCTACATACAATTAGATAATAAAAGACGAATATCATTCACCTTGAGAAAGACGGATAATTTAAAAAGCGAGAAAGACGGTAATTTTATTACCAATACGGATAGAGGAAGCTAAGAGGGGAAGAATAAGACGAACTTACGTGAATTTCAACAGGAAATGAGTGAGATATGATGATTATAAGATCGGATGAAAATGGAGGCAAGGGTTTTCATTTGGGTTTTCTTAGTGAGAAAGTAATATTGTGTTTGTGTGAATGAAAATAGGTTAAGTGTAGTGTGATATTTATAAGGAAAAAGTCAACAAAAGTCAAACTCGCCTTAAGACGGGATTCTCATGGAATCTCGCGGAAATTCCAAATACGAACTCGGAAATTCTAAATTCGACTCGGAAAATTAAATTTACGATTAAAACTAAAATTCGCTGAAAAATGTCCGTAAAATATTTTTACTATAAAAAAATAGGGTACATTTCCGGGTGTTACAATCACCCCTCCTTTTAAAAAGTTTCGTCCTCGAAACTTGAGAGTAGAAAATAAAAGTATCAAGGACAAGAATCGGTTTTTAAGAATTTACAAGAAGAATTTTACAAGGGAAACATTTATGAAACGAGGTTCATCTCGAAAAGGGTTTAAGGAGATTTTTTTTTATAAGTGCGAAACTTTATTTACAATTGACAAGAGTGCCCGTCGCGGACGAGAACTCTAGCTATCAAAAATCAAATAAATGCTGAAATAGTGAAATCGAAAATCAAAACAAACGTTAGTAAGTGCAGGACTAGTTATCAGACGTCTCCAATAACAAGTGCAAACATCCCACCAAACGCAAAATCCAAGTATAAAAGCAAAAGAAATCTATTTTCCCCATAAAAGGAGGTACAAAAACCATCTTTAGACTTCTTTGAACGTTAAATTAGAAATATAATATGGAAATTTGAAGGTTTTCTCAAAGATAAAATCAAATAACAAGACATTACACGTACATAGAGCGACTCACACATTTCACACACAATTCAGGGTAACAAAATATATACAAAACACGCAAAAACAAAACAAATCGAACTCTTAGGGATAGGAAGATCACGATGAAGTCGGCAGGAAGATCTACAAGAATTTGACATTACTAACTCTACTAATAAACCAAATCATCAAGAGAATGCAATTTACCCAATTTGCAACTCATCATTTTCAATCATCAGAAATCCTACAAAAATATTCCATAATCACGAAACTTCGAGTATTAAATCCCAATTATTCGAATCCAATTAGAATCTACTAAGGTCCATCGGCACGGTAGACTCCACAACTAACAATCCACATGAAAGATTCATTACGAACTCTAATCTTCTTAGCTTCATCAAAACTCTTACTAGAAACTACCAACAAAATATTTATCTATGGAAACATGATCGCTAACAACCACAAAGTAAAGGACTTACCATGAAATCCTTTAATCTAATTTACTTCAAACTCATTATCCTAAATTTACAAAGAACTTTCTCATCCTCGAAAATCAAAACACAATCCACGCAACCAAACATAATTATCTAAGAACCAACTAGTCTCATCCAAAGCCTCACGACAAGGGATAATCCACAATCCATTATCGGTTATAAGGATTTTTTTTTTTTAATACGCCATAACATCCTTAATTCGATCATTACTACGCTCGAAGCCTCAAATATAAATTGTCACATTAGCAAACTACGGTGGTTACTAATCTTCAAGATAAATGGGTTCACTATTCTAACTCTATAATCCATAACAACCGAGCATTCATTATCCAAAGTAAGGTACACCTAGATTTGATAAATCGACTACAACCCACTTCATCCATCCTTTCATATCTCACGGAATCCCAAATGCGGAATTGCAACTCAAGTATAATAACATTCCTTTAGCTCAAATATTCAACACAACCTCAAAGGTTTCTTTAACTGAAGGACTAACAAATACTCTCTTATACTCGGTCATTTTCGAGTCTATAGCCCACGAGATCATTATTAACAAAGTACAACCTCAAGTCAAACATCATCATTAACGTCCCAAGGTATTTCCATCATAGCTCACATCATCAAATCTCGCTCATATCTATAATCCTCAAGTAATATGGTTCAACTTACGGAAACCTTACTACTTCAAACGAGTCTCCGATACCATAAGATAAAATCATATCTTTAAATCCAAGAACTATAGCCAAATGCTTTTCCACCAAGCCTATACTCACAAACACACAATAGGAAACCACAAGACATCACTTAATCTCAAAAGTATTTCGCACCTCAAGATATCATTCAAAGCTTCCTATTTACACCAATTAGACCTATCATAAGCATGGTCTTCAAAACAATACTAAACTTTTAAGTCCAAAAGACTAAATTACTAATGAGTTAAGAAGTCATAGCCAACTCATTCAACCTTACACCATCGAATATCATGAACTATTTACACACAAGTCTACAACTCAAAGCATTAAAATCTCAAACTTATCTTACTACTCTTTCCTTCGAGATACAACCAATCATCAATATAGGGTGAATTTAGCTCTACACTACATTTTCCTCAAATCACAAATTCATTCTAACAAACACTAATATTCCACAAAATTCAAAGTTCTTCCGACCAAGTATAATATACCACAAACCAATGGGTATCGCATCCCCAAAAATGTTACAAGAGGAAGGTAAGGATACCAATGGTAAGATGGAGGAACTATCAAGAGTAATCTCCAAGGGGAGAAGACGTTAGATGATAAACAAGCACTTAGATAGAAGAAAGAGAGCATAATACAATAAGGACAAGAGAATTCATAGATGCGGAAGAAACAAACTTCAATTAGGCTTGTCAATCTTCAAATCTTCGGTAGAGGATACTTCTTCTAGGTAACATATGATCCACCTCAAGACGGTAGATACAAACAAACATAACATCACTCAACACAATCAACAAACAAGTTAGAACCTAACAACATCAAGTACACCAAAGACTACCACCTTAGGTCCTTAAGTCTACCCATCTCTCATTTATTATTTCAAGGTCAAGTAATTTAAGTTTAAGGTTCACGTGTGTGCGTCGAGAGCGATAAAGCTCTGATACAAACAGTGACAACCCTCGCGAATGCGGAAATATAAAACATACAAGCATGTGATTTATAAAGCGAATGAAATATCATATATCCAAAACATGAATATTATAAGTCACTACGTAAAATTATACGATAAACGAATCATGCGAACTATTATAAATTACGAATTTTAGAAATCATAAGAGAAAAACACAGCCGTGTTCCAGGCCGGTGTGGAGGCCGGTGGCCGGTACCCCGGCTCGGAGCACAACTACACACAAAAAGCAAGTTTGGAAACTAACTAAAACAAGGGTCCACTTCAAACGGTCATAACTATAGTTCTAGATATGCAAATGCATAAATTCCAAGTCGAGGTGATAGCTTATCCTCTTACGGTTCCAACGATAGGTCACAAGCCCAAAACCAGCAAGTAACGAAGGAGATATGATCATTCTACGAAAAAGGGTCGGTGCAGTGAATTCCCAGCCGGCCACTTGACCGGCAGCCAGTACTTCGGCCAGGACAACATCCTACCCGAGAACAACATACACAAGTTCAATCATTTTCAATTCTCATATTTAACTTCTATCAACTATCAACAATCAATAATCATCATCAACTAACAACAATCATCATCAATAACTCAATTCCTAAGCTTACTAATCATATTCTAAATACGAATTTTACCATAGAAATCATGTAAAACACGTAAATGATATCGAGTAACCCTTCACCGTTACCTTTACGCGTCTTTAATCGATTCTAAACCTTCCTAGTCTCCACCTACATACAATTAGATAATAAAAGCCGAATATCATTCACCTTGAGAAAGACGGATAATTTAAAAAAGCGACGGTAATTTTATTACCAATACAGATAGAGGAAGCTAAGAGGGGAAGAATAAGACGAACTTACGTGAATTTCAACAGGAAACGAGTGAGATATGATGATTATAAGATCGGATGAAAATGGAGACAAGGGTTTTCATTTGGGTTTTCTTAGTGAGGAAGTAATATTGTGTTTGTGTGAATGAAAATAGGTTAAGTGTAGTGTGATATTTATAAGGAAAAAGTCAGCAAAAGTCAAACTCGCCTTAAGACGGGATTCTCATGGAATCTCGCGGAAATTCCAAATACGAACTCGGAAATTCTAAATTCGACTTGGAAAATTAAATTTACGATTAAAACTAAAATTCGCTGAAAAGTGTCCGTAAAATATTTTTACTATAAAAAAATAGGGTACATTTCCGGGTGTTACATAAGAACACCTTTCACACTCCATTTTATAGGCAACGGCTGTTTTGCCGCTATAGTTGCAAGGGCTGAAGGGCACTGCGAAGCACCCCTCTCACCAGGCTTATCCCCCTTATCATTATTTTCTTTTCTTTTCCGTTTTTCACCCATGATAATCCTAAAACCCTAAAACCTTCAAAATATATGAAATAGTCGTAACTGAACAGAGTCATGCATGCAGAGATTCTAAAACCCTAAGACCTTAAAAGGAATGAAATAGTAACTAAACAAATAAAGAGTCATGCAGAGATTCTAAAACTCTAAAACCTTAAAAAGGAATGAACAAATAAACAGGATGATAAAAAGAACGATAAAGAGAACAAAGACACGAAAAACAAAAAGATGAAATACAAAAAGATGAACTTCAATCTTAAAATCCTAAAGACGAAACACAAAAATTACCTGATGATGATAAAGAGAACGAGCAGGATGATGATAAAGAGAACGAGGAGAATGATGATGATGATAATGCGATTGTAAATTACTTGTGTATTTAATTTGCTCAATAGGATTGTAAATTATTTTTTATTAAGAGAAACTATTGACCACGGTTATACTAAAACAAAACCGTTGTGATAGAGTAATGACAACGGTTAAAGTATACCCGTTGTTATATATTTTCACCAAAATGCACCAAAATAAAAAGTCTAATAAACACAATGACAACGGTTTCTATAGTAGGACCCGCTGTTGAAAGTAATAACAACGGTAGTCTTATAAAGAACCGTTGTTATATATTGTGTATTATATTTAATTTTTCAGATACGCGCGCGCGGTATTAAATTTTGAGGCACGAAAATAAATAAATTACGTTTAATTTATTTAAATTTGCTTTAAATTTAATTTATTTATTTAATGTTATAATATATAGGTATAATACATCAAAATTGTTATGTTATTTAAATATTTGTACATATATATTATATATATATGGTTATTATAGGCATAAGTTACGTTTAATTAGCGAGGGACGTATATATATATACACACGTACCTCGCTAATCGGATCAATAATCGGATCGGATCGGGTTTTGGTCAGATTCCGATCGGGTTAGATTCGGCGGGTTTGTAACTTTATCGGTTTAGTTTGGGTCGGGGAGGGTAGTCGATCATTTCCGGGTCAAGCGGATGAGGTTATATATCGCGCGAGTCGGGCCGTTTTTGGATCGGGTGATTCTCGAATCGGGTCATTTTCGATCTGTTTCAGGTATTGGTTATAATCACTAACCTAAAACTGATCTGACCCGAAATTAGATCGGGTTATTTCGGGAATGCTCATTTTTTTTCTTTCGTTCATTTAATTTAATTCGATAGAAATCTTTAGTGATTATTAAGTATCATTTTTGGGTCGGATCACTTTTAGATCCAACTAATGTAATACAAAGTATATATAATAATATATATTGTTAAAGCGTGACTTCAAAATAACTATTAATAAGCTATATTGGGTAACTTGGGTCATTTAAATCGGGTCATTTTATGTTCGGGTGGTTACGTACGTATCGGGCCATCCACTACTTCGGGTCGATCGCTTTTGGGTCGGGTGGTTACGGGTCATCAGGTGGTTTCTGGATCACGTGATTTCGGGTCGGGTTATTTTAATTTGGGTCGAATGAGTTACCGTTCTAAACAAACACGCATGTCGAGTTTGGGTCGAGCCAGGTTATTTCGGGTTTCAGGTCATATCCAGACTTTACAATTCGGGTTATTTGGGTGGGTTGCTTGGTTTTGCCAGGTCTACGTACGTAGCTTGCGCTGCTCTAATATTTATCCGTGCGTATTCAGAGAGCTAGCTGCTGGCGCAAGTCAATCTGACCCGACCCGAACCCGAGCAAAACCGACTCGACCTGACCCGATGACGACCTGTATGTAACACCCGCAAATGTACCCTATTTTTATAGTAAAAATATTATACGAATACTTTTAAGTGAATTTTAGTTTTAGTCTAGAATTTAATTTCCCGTGTCTATTTTAGAAAATCCGAGTTCGTTTTCGGACTTTACGCGAGATTCTGAGTAAGTACGTCTTAAGACGCTTATGGGCTTTTTCCCATAGTTTTTCCACTTACTCCCTCATACTCCCTTTAAAACCCTAACTCTCCCTCATTTCCACTTACTTCTTCTTCCTCGCCAAGTAACCACCCAAAAACCTAACTCCATTCTTGATCGATCTTAAGATCATCGCTACACCTTCGTTACTCGCTCAAATTCACTAAAGTTTGTCTTAATCTTTCCCTCTCATCGTCCTCTATCTTATTTGATAATAAAATTACCGTCTTTCTCACTTTTCAATTTATCCGTCTTTCTCAAAGGTGAATTATATTCATCTTTTGTCGTCTTTGTTTAGGTGGGGACCTCCAAGACCCCGATAAGGATTACTATCTAGTGGAGGAAGGCTTTGAAATCGATTGAAGACGCTAAAAGGTAACGGTGAAGGGTTACTCGATATCATTTACGTGTTTTAATGTGTTTTCTATGTTAGTAATCGTATTTAGAATAGGATTAGTAGTCATAGGAATCGTGTTGTTGATAATAGTTGTTGTTAGTCGATAATTGATGATGAGAATTGATTTTTTGTGATGATAGTTGATGTTGGTTAAAAGTTCATTTGAGTTATGTGATGATTTTCGTGCACTTTAGACCCCAGTCAGTCGACCGGCAGTCGGATAGCTGACCGGCTGGGGAGTGGCTGGATATTAATTGTTGTTACGTGAAAATTTACTCTACCTTATGTCTTAGCCGGCCGACCGGCTGAGACACACCTGATTATGTCTTCATTTTTTTCAAGTAATATTGGTCTCAGTCGGGTAGCTGGCAGCTGGTCTTTTTGGCCGGCTGGGACACGCTGCATTTTCGTTGGTTTTCAATTGTTACTATGGGTGCCAGCCGGGTAGCCGGCAGCCGGTCCCCTTGACCGACTGGCACCTGCTGCCAATCCTTTGTGATTTCTTTCTTATGTTTTCATTTATAATATTTCCCATGGTTCGTTTATCGTATAAATTTACGTAACGACTTTAAATATTAATGTTTTGAATATATGATATTCCATTCGCTTGTATAGCATCTTTTGTGACGGTTTTTCATATATCCCACTTTGAGTCGGTTTTACACATGTTACGGTCTGAGCACTATTTGTTATGTGCTTTGTACTCTCATTCCCCTGGCTACCTCCACGTTCGTAAGGCTGGAATGTGGGAACGAGTAGTGTATCCTTACTGCTTAATTGCGTGTGTTAGTGGGCATATGACGACGTTGTTGGAAGGCGAATGCTTTGCGTTGATCGACCCGGCCGTCAAATGTTGTATACTTGCGAGGTGGTGTCATTGCATGTAGCGTACCGCTTGTTATGATGCTTGTGCTCTTTTCCGCCTCTTTCGTGAAGGTTGACCGAATTTGGGGTACTCGGCGTCTATGATTGACCGAGTCTTGGATGTGAGACGTTTATCGCATGTCGAATCGGAAAATGTTATTTCGAGAGTCTGGCCAGGTTTAGACTAGGATCGGATATTTATATCGTCGTCCTACCGGGAGGAAATTAGTCTACATATACGAAATGTAGTGAATCGTGTATGCGTTCAGGGAAATGTTTATCCCGTGGATGCGATTTTAATCATACTTGCCATATACACAGTGCTAGTGCGTGTCATTTACCGTGAGAGATGTTGTCAACGTATTGTACGTTTGAATGGATGATTATATGATTGATTATCTGTGATCATTGGATGACTTGGCATGGTTTGTTTGTCGAGTCTCAATCTTATCAAACTTATGCCGCTAACGGTGAGATGCAAGCCCTAGTGAGTGTATGGTTGCCTAAGAGTGTCATCCCCGAGTCTATCTATCATATGATAGTTACGGTTTTGTACACCATGTATCGATATCTTTACATATTTAATTGCCTATTTATTCTTCTCGTACTTCACATGTATATTTATATATGCATGCTTCTACTGACTGTAACGTTCATGTTTTTCATGGATGAACAGGTTGCTTGATTGGATGGTTTTTGCTTGTGGTATTTTGGGTTCGGGTGTGAGCTAGCGGGCGTTGGCCTGGATGAAACACCTCTAGACGATTTTTAGCTAGTTGCTAATAACTTTGTTACTTGATAACATTTTGAGAGACTTCGTCTCTTTGTAGTATATTCTACTTTGGTTTGTAATTATTTGACATTCCTCGTATTTTTATGTTAGCATGTAAAAAGTTTTAAAAACACCGTATTTTCCGCTATATAAATCACATGCTTATTATGTTTTATTTCCGCATTCGCGAGGGTTGTCACACTGTAACCGATTATCGATATATATATACACGACCCGAGCTACATTATATATATATATATATATATATAAGTGATCTGCCTTATCGACGATATATATACGATATCATTGACCCGATAATCCCACAACTTAATTTCGATCAAAATGAAAGTGATTTCTTGTTTAGACGATTGATACGTCGTTGTTTGACTGGATGTATTCATAGACATACACAAGATTGGATTGAGATGATTGGATTTAGGCGAAATGATTGGACTTGGGCGAAATGATTGGATTGAGACTACGGACCACCAGCCTGGGCCATATCTAGCTATATACAACCTCCAATATAATCCAATCCAAACTACCCACTTGCTTTTGGATGGTCTTCGAGGCAAGGCTTTGACCGCGTTTTTCTTCCTTTATATATAGAATTATTATACAAAAAATATAATTTTATGAAAGATATTTCCGTGACAAAATCAAATATATTAATTCCGTCTTTCAAATAGTTCTATGTATTCCAATCTATAAATGGTCAAAGTTTTGAAAGTTTGACCTCTAAAAAGTAAATGGGTAGTTTGGATTGGATTGAAGGCCGGGAGTATATATATAGATGGATCGCTCTACATACCCCACATGCATAACCGTCACTGACTCACCGTTTCCCAAATTAAATAATAGGGTCGACTTCGTTCAAGTACACGGGGAGAGGAGTACGAAAAGGGACGATGTGTGTTATAATGAACTTATAATTTAATATATATATATATATATAATATTAATGTTTGCGTTTTAATTCTATCTAGTTTGTGTTTTTTTTATCAATAAAGCAAGGTCTTTTTTATTTTATGTAATATCAAATTATTATCGCTATTGATCAAACATCAAAAGATTGAACATCAACGGAATTAATCATATCAATTCAAACACCTTTAAACAACATTCTTTATCATTGATTATTTCATTAGGAATAACCCAGATTTTATATTACAGTACATTACATTCATCTGACATCAAATAAATAAAGATTTTAAATAATCCGGAACAATTCCGGTTAAGAGTAAAAAGCCTTTCTCACACTGCCACCAACAATCCGGAACAATATTGATAATACTTATGACTTCCGGATCATTAACCTCGTATTTTGCAATAACAGATTCAATGAATGCAAGTACACGTCTTGCATGTGGAGATAAGGTAGGACGGGTACAGCTCAACATATCTCTTGCGGCATCCAACCTGCGAGTATCAGGCCGACGAGGGTAGCCAGACGATGATGATGATGACGACGCTTGGTTGACAAGTCGGACTGCTTCAAGCCTCTTAATCCAATAATCCCTTTGATGTTCAATGGATGCTTTAATCAATGGGTGATGATCAGCGGGAAGTACGGCAAGAGCCTCCTCCTTACATGCAATCAATTTTGTAAGGGTCGTCTCATCGTTGGGAAGGTTAACTGCTGCCATTGATTATGTTAATTTTTGGAGTAATTAATTAAGGTTATGCAATACTTAAAGGAAGGGTTTTTAGGCTATATTTATAAAGACTTAGACTAGGTTATGAGGTAATATGCAATTACTTGTTAGCTTTGGTCATTCTTAAAGATTCCCAAGTTACTTGAGGTTTTGGTTGCATGTTCTTGTTTCTGCTTATGCTGTTTCTGCTGTTACAGTTGTTCTGCTGTTGTTTATTCACAGGTTTGGACTCTAATGCAATCTCTTTTAATTAAAAAAAAATATATTGAACAATAACAACGGTTATTACTGAATATAACCGTTGTGATAGAATAATGACAACGGTTCAGACATACCCGTTGTTATATATTTTCACCCTATTTGCGCCAATATTGAAAGTCTACTAAGACAATGACAACAGGTTTTGCTGTTCATAACCGTTGTCAGTACTCTATTACAACGGTTATATTCAGTAAAACCGTTGTGGAAAGTAATGACAACGGTAATATTCAATGAAAGAGATTGCATTACAGTAACTGCATATTACCACATTAACTGCATAGGAAACATATATACATTCACACATTTACTCAATCAATAACTGCATGTGAATTTATAGTGGTTTTGGGGATTGTAAATGCATGTGAATCAATGCATGTGAATCAATAATTGCATATGAATCAATAACTCCAATCAATAACTCTCTATAAGTACAGCCTCAATACAAGGCTATCAACCATACAAAATTTCTCAACTACAAAATGCTAACATCTTTGCATTCCCCCAAAATACTAACATCAACCATACAAAATGTCTGAAACGTTTACTAAACCATATGCTTGCATCATGACCCAAATGCCTGCTCATATTGAGGGTGACTACGTTGTGTGTAAAAGCGACAAGAAACTCCGTGATACGCTTATTCAAAATGGCTACTTAGTCAAGAAGATGAGGCCAAATTGGCATGGCAGGTACTTTTGTGGGGAACTCGTTTTCAAGTTTGGGATGACCGATGCTCATCGTGCGTCCGCATTCAAACTGGAAAGAATGCTTGACAAGGCAGGGCATGGGCGAAAAGATTGGATTGAGATCACGGACCACCAGCCTGGGCCATATCTATGGATGGCTACCCCACATGACCGTCACCGTTTCCCAAATGGGGTCAACTTCGTTGAAGTGACCCAGGGAGAGCAGTACGAAGGGATGGTTCTGGCCGAGGCTGAGCCGATTAATGCATATGCTCTAGCGGTGGCAACTATCCGGGAGATTTACCCGGACTCAATTTAGTTTGTTGTTGTTTGGTTGTTGTTTGGTTGTTTTGGCGCCATTTGTGTGTGGCGCCGTTTGAACTTATTATTTAATAATATTAATGTTGATACGTTAATTGTTGTTTGACTTAATATTAGAAGTAATTAAACTAAATTTAATAATGGTCATAAATTCAATAATACACTAATTCACAAATTCAATTCAAAGTTATTCAATCGATAAAGCAAAATTAGAATTGAACTAATTCACAAATTCAATAATAAACGCCATTCAGGAAATCCACAATTCAATAATAAGAATTGAACAATCTAGCTAGAAAATATTAATAAGAAATAGTTAATAAAAATAATACCTGATTCATAAAAAATAGCAGACGGTGACAACAGTGACGGAGATGATAACAGAGAGACGATCAGGGACTATGTCTTAGTGGTGCAGTATGATCGCTTTGTGATAGAGTTTTTGTGTTGCAGTACAGTATTATTAGTGTTGTATGTTTTCTTCATCTTTATTAAGAAATATTGACAACGGTTATTATAAACAAACCGTTGTGATAGAGTAATGACTACGGTTAAAGTCTACCCATTGTTATATATTTGCGCCAAAATGAAAAGTCTAATTAAGACAATGACAACGGTTCGTTATTAATAACCGTTGTTATAAGCAATAACAACGGGTATATTTAGAACACCCGTTCTTGTTGCTTACCTTTATTTTTTTTTAATTATAAAAAGAGACAGCAACAGCTTAAGCACTATATACTGCAATAATAATCAGCACAAATCAAAACAGCATGACAACAACAACATAAGCACTATATACTGCAATAATAATCAACAGAAACCAAAACATGGAGACAGTACACTGAATGACAATACACTGAATGACTACACCTCAGGATCAGGGACGTTTCTTGCCCGACATAGTTTCTTCGTTAACCCAAATACCTTCACCATGATCATCACGCATATAGATACTTTCAATGTTATCATGATCAGTGTCAACATCGTCGAAATAAGATACAGTGGAAGAGTGATCCATTCCCTCAAACACGACATCCTGATCATTATCCCCACCATTATCGGGTGCACCCCGTCTACTCCTTATAGATAGTACAACATACCACTTCTTATCCATAGGATCGGTGACATAGAACACTTGTTTAGCTTGGGATGCCATTATGAAAGGATCATCCTTATTATTGCCAACCTTATCCAAATTGACCAACGTAAATCCCATTTTATCCTTTCGAACACAATTGTTGTTGTTATCAACCCAGTTACATCGAAACAGAGGTATTGTGAAATCAATGTAATCTAATACCAATATTTCTTGAATAACACCATAATAAAGGCATTTTCCCCAAATAGGTTTTTTATCTTTTGAAGTAGCAAAGTGCATTGCCTCAAATTCAGAACTCACACCACTGTTTTGCATTGTGCTCAACTCATCTTGCTCGCGGGTGTAAAAAGTATATCCATTAATAGCAAAAGTGCTGAAAAAAGTGGCCCTGACATTTGGACCTAAACCAAGACGTAGTAACCTAGGAGAGATGTCGTCACCATACAAATTCTTATACTCCAAGACAATATTCCTAAACCACTCTCCAAACGTCTTCTTATGCTCGTTTGCAATCTACATCTCGCTCTTCTTTGGGTGATCGTATTTGAGCTCATCTTTGTGTTGTTGAATATAAGGTTGCACCTCATCTTCGTTGTTTAGCACATATGTATGTGCTAAATGCAACATGTCACGTGTCACGATTTTTTCAACCCGGCCCCTAATACCTTTTACGGTCATCTAGTCGCTATGACGATTCTTTGGAACGTCAATTAACTCCTCAGGGGAGAGATGAGCGTAACAATATGCAAGAGCTTCGTCTAAAATAGCGCGTCCAACAATACAACCTTCTGGACGATACCGATTATATGTATAGTCCTTGTACACTTTCATCAATCTTTCGAAAGGATACTGGTATCTCAAGTACACGAGCCCAAGGTACAAAATATCCCTAACCAAGCGAGTGGTCAGGTGAATCATGATAGTGAAGAAAGAAGGTGGAAAATACATTTCAAAATGACAAAGAGAGGTGACAACAAGGTCCGACAATGAATCCGCATCATCGGGATCGATGACTTTATCTCATATGGACTGGAAGAAGAGACAAAATCTAGTAATAGCATATTGTACATTTTCAGGTAAAATGGAACGAATAGCCACGGGTAGTAATTGTTGCATCAAAGTGTGACAATCATGTGACTTTAACCCGATGAGTTTTAGGTCTTGCATCGACACAAGGCTTTTGATGTTCGACGAATAACCATGTGGCACTTTAGTTTTATTCAAGCATGCACATAACTCTTTTTTCTCATTCCGTGAAAGGGTATAAGCTGCTGGCGGTAAAAATGTACCATTACCTCTCTTCTGTGGTGCCAACTCTAGCCTAATACCCATCATTTGCATATCTTCCCAAGTTGCGGCGTTTTTATCGGGAACATTCAGGAGGGTATTGATAATATTATCACAGACATTTTTCCCAATGTGCATGAAATCGAGGCAATGTCTCACCTCTAAGTCAGGCCAATATAGAAGTTTATCAAAAAATATGGATCTTTTCTTATACCCACAAGTCGACAATTTATTAGAGCCGTTCTTCTTCCCATATTTTATCTCAATATGCTTTACTTTCTGATAAACTTCATGCCCACTCAAAATTCTAGGAGGTTGACAAAGTTCTTGACGTCCATTAAATGCTTTCTGCTGCTTGCGATAACAATGGTCAGGATCCAAGCCCCTCCTATTTGCCAAATACACACACTTATGAGAACACTTCAAGTATTCAGACTCGATATCCTCCCCACACAATGGACATGCCTCTTTCCCATGCACAGTATGCCCAGAAAGGTCGCCATAAGCCGGATAGTTGGATATTTTACACAATAACATCGCTCTCAAATTGAAAGTTTTATTCTTATATGCATCAAATACTTCTATCCCACTATCCCACAAAATTCGCAAATCATCTAAAAGATGATCCAAATAGACATCTATATTATTTCCAGGTTGTTTAGGGCCGGAAGTTAACAACGACAACATCAAATACTTTCTTTTCATGCACACATATGGAGGTAAGTTATATATCTGCCAACATTAGTGGCCAAGTACTATGTTGGGTACTCATGTTTCCATGTGGATTCATTCCATCAGTGGACAGCGCTAGACGCAAGTTACTAGGATCATTGCCGAACTCGGGATACTTAGCGTCGAACGATTTCCATTGCATACCATCTGCCGGGTGTCTTAGCTTCCCATCATTTATTCTTCCCGTTTCATGCCAAATTAACATTTTTGAATCATTTCTATTCGCAAACATCCTTATGAATCTTGCTATCACTGGAAAATATCACAACACCTTAGCCGGGATCCCTTCCTTATCCTTATAACGCCACACAAAACAAACCGGACAATTGGTTAAGTTTTGATATAATTTTCGATACAGTACGCAGTCATTTGGACATGCATGTATTTTCTCATATTTCATACCCACTCCTCTAATTAGTTATTTAGCCTCATATGTCTTAACGGGAAGAACATTACCATCTGGAAGCATGTCGTTTATGAAGGCTAATAAACTAGTGAAACAAGTGTCACTCACCCCATTTGCCCCCTTGATATTATACAACTTCACCACAGCCGACATTTTTGTGTACTTACAACCAGAGTACAGAGGCGCTTCAGACTCACACAACTTCTCATACATGTTGTCAAGGTCATCCAAATTAATATTGTCATCTTCAAAAGCATTTGATTCATCATCTTTTTCTTCATTATCTGTAGACCCAACATTCAACTTGTCTGCTTCCAACTCAACATACTCGGCAAACTCGGGATCATCAGTTACCCTTTCGTATACCTCAAGATAATCTTCTTCAAATCTATTCTCTTCCTCTAATGATTCCCCATGAAAAATCCAACGGGTATAGGATCGACTAAAATTATACTTTTCTAGGTGAATTTTAACGTCCGGAATAGCCATATACCTAATATTACCACATCTTTCACAAGGGCGTGGAATACTAGAAGAACCATTCAAATTGTTCGCAACGACTTCATAAAATTCAGCTAAACCATCCTTATAGTTTGGGTCACTCATATTCTCAGCATTCATCCAAGTTCGAGTCATTTATCTATATTCGTAATATATATATAAGACAACTAATTCACAAATAAACGAAATTCAGGAAATCAATAAAGCAAAATCTTAATAAGAAATAGTTAATAAAAATAATACCTGATTAATAAGAAATAGCAGACGGTGACAACAGTGACGGGGATGATGACAGAGAGACGATCAGGGAGTAAGTCTTAGTGTTGGAGTATGATCGCTTAATTCGCTTTGTGTTTGTGTTTTTGTGTTGCAGTACAGCATTATTAGCTAGTGTTGTGTGTTTTTTTCATCTTTATTAACAAATATTGACAACGGTTATTATACATAGTAGTAAACTGCTGTTATTAGTTTATATATTTACAACGGTTCAAAACGTTCTAACCGTTGTTAAAACTAATAACAACGTACAACAAAATAATACCGTTGTTATTAGTTTACGCCAAATTTTGCGCCAAATTAATAACACATTATAACAACGGGTTTGTTTGTGACCGTTGTTATTACTTTACACTAATTTTGCGCCAAATAATAACAACGGATATAGAGTAAACTGTTGTTATTAGTTTATATATTGACAACGGTTATTGTAGTTGGACCCGTTGTGAAAACTAATAACAACGGACAAAACAATAATACCGTTGTTATTAGTTTTAATAAAATTCCGCGGAAAAATAATAATCCATTCTACAACGATTTTTCTTAATTTTCGTGAATAAGCGTTGTTGATGGGGCGTTGTTATTGCCTGAATTTGTAGTAGTGGATGTATTATCGAAAGCTTCCTGATGTATCTAGGATTGTAAGTATGCTAAAATTGTCAACGGAGGTCACAAGAAAATAATCCATAAGGCAATCATAATAACTAACAGTGAGAGCAATTGAAGGGTTGTGACTTGTGAGCATGAACAACATAGGGAAGGTTGAGTAAAATGAATACACAAGGTCAAAAACCCTATGTAGAAGCAAAATGATAGTTGAACACCCAATGATCTCCGCAGTTAAATGTGGAATTACAACCATACAACCCCAAACTTTTAATAGCCCATGATAAGTACTACAAATAAAATTAGTTACTGACAGATTTTTGGTGAAATATGTTCATCCAAATAAACATAAAAACATTAACCTTTTAGAATCCAAATCCATGATCCATGATGGTTACTACAACAATAATAAAAAATGCGTAGAAAACTCAAATTAATCGGAAAAAGATCAGAAATTGCATCATAAAAAACTTATAGGAAATAAAAATACTTAGAAATCAATCAAAGTAACATTACGAAAATAATGAAAATTGAGTTTGTGCAAATTATGATTTACGGAGTATTCTGTAATTTGTATGGAGACGGGGGAATATCAAAAAGCTAGTTGTGTTAATGTATGAATTGAAATTAAGTGAGAGAAGCAGTAAAGAAAAAGATTTTGTTAATAACAAAAGATTGCATGTTTTAATTAAGGTTATGAAGATAACAGAATAATATGTATTGTCATTTTTTGTTTTGTTTTATATTTTACTCCATTAGGTTAAGTTGGGCGGGAAAATATTAAACTTGAGCAGGACATTTGTCAAGTGGTTCTTCTTTTATAGTTTTATATAGATCATTTTATTAATTAATCATGTGGTAATTGTATGTTTTATAAAAAAATACTCGTATAAAAATATTTTATTTCAAACTTTGAAAATTAAACTATTCTAATCGTTTTATATTGATTTCATTTATTTTAAATACAAATTTTAATAAATATTCCCATTATCATGCCTGGACGAGTCTTGACCCAAATTGTACATGGTAGTGTTGGATCGGGTCATTTTCAAGTTTACGTTCTTTTGGAAGGATTGTAGTCGATTTTTCGAATCGGATCATCTTTTGACAAGTGTATTTGGGTATGAATTTTTTGCTTAATTAGGGCTCAAACACCAACTATTTAATAAAATAGGGCGGGTTTGAAACTATTTTTTTTTTTAAATGGGTCCACGTCATCAGTTTCCGTGTTTTATTTTTTTTTTAAAAAAATTTTAAGTATCTCGCTGTCTGGGATAGCGAGAATGTAAAGAGAAATAAGGACAAAATGGAGCAGATTTGATGCTATTTGCGTTCTTGTAGCTTCTCGACGTCCAGGACAGCGAGAAAGAGATTTCAACACCGTCTCGTTGTCCCAGACAACGAGAAGATGAAGGAACCAAAAATTCGCAAATTTGCCCATTCATTCTGCATGTGTGTCATTTTGGCATCCTTCATCTTCTCTCTATCTTTCTTGCCCTTGACGTTGACGTGCCTTCCTTGCTCTCTTGGGTTGGTGTAAATTGGCAACGGTACTCTAAATGACGTAAATCGTATCATCGAGGGAAACGTGGTCTTGGCTTTTTAGGTTCTTCATAGTGTAATACATATATTGTAAAAATAACGTACTTATTTATTCATGACCAAGGCAACAACTACTTTTACTTGAATGATTAAATTCTAATTTTTATCATCTTGACCGCCGATACAAACACCGTACTTATTTATTCGTCAAGCATATAATAGCAAGCAAGCCAAGCACATAGAATGATCAGCGTTTCAAATTCATTTAACTAGCAATTTCAAGTATACTACTCCCTCCAATCTAATCCAAACTACCCATTTGCTTTTTAGAGGTCAAACTTTCAAAACTTTGACCGTTTATAGTTCGAAATATATAGAACTTTGAAAGATGGAAGTAATATATTTGGTTTTGTCACAGAAATATCTTTCATAAAATTATATTTTTTGTAATATAATTCTATATATAAAGGAAGAAAAACGTTGTCAAAGTGTTGCCTCGAAGACCACCCAAAAGCAAATGAGTAGTTTGGATTGGATTAGAGGGAGTATAAAAGAACATCATATTCGATAGCATTCTCTAAGAGCAAGAAAGATAGCGAAAAGATGAAGGATGCCAAAATGATACACATGCAGAATGAATGGGCAGATTTGCGAATTTTTGGTTCCTTCACCTTCTCGCTGTCTTTTCTCGCGGTAATTGATGACGTGGAACCATTTTTGATAAATAGTTTCAAACCTGCCCTATTTTGTTAAATAGTTGGTGTTTGAGCCTGTTGGAAAATAAGGACTTACCTTATGCGGAAGCGATCGGATCGTTGTGTTCGCTAACTGCCCACTACCATATATCGTACCTCCGACGGTTACTAGAGTCCCGGAATATGTCCACGCCCCAAATCTCAAGTACCATATTAATGGTGGACTTAGCCTCTAAAGATGTATCTTTTGTGTGTATTGTATGTGCCTATTAGTTAGTCATCTCATTAGCCTTTTCCTTCTCCTTATAATCTCTCCATATAGGAGTTACAAGGGAGATGAAAAACTTATTTAATCACATACTAAATGTGATTGATTAACTTATTAAAAGAGTAATTCAATAATTGATTAATATGTATTGAATAGTAACATCCACCTTAATGTGGCCGTTACAAACATAAAATTCAATACTCCCACTCGGCCACACAACCGAGTGAACACTGCTCCCACTTGGCCACTCAACCAATGGATTACAACACTTGATCACAAAGTCAAGATAATTTTTCACTCTATCATGGAGATAGAGAAAAGTCATTAACTTGATTACACTACCAAGTTTATCATAACACAATGCTCTATAACAATCTCTAATGCTTCATACGCGAAATGGGGTGTGCGACCAAACGTAACAAAGTAATGTTATTAAGTTACCATCAAAACTAACATAACACTTTCACATTATCAATACCCCAAATCATTCAAAACATCACCGTTAGCATACACAATCCCTATATGCTATCATAATCATTTAGTTATATACAATATAACCCCTGGCCAGGAATTTATGGTGAAGTTGAATTGATCATTCCTTAGACACTAATAATAATCCATCTCAACTTAACTGCTTTCCTAACATTATCCATTGAATCTTAATTTTTAGGTCCTTAGAAGTCATATTAAAGTAGCAACATTAAGAATTAACTTCATATCATAGCTCCAAGTCAAAGAGCATCGAACAAAAGTGGACAACACAATCCATAGGATCACACGGTGACAAAGTAGGGAATCATCTGTCACTCCTAACGGTCGACTTATAAACACACATAGTATGACATATGTGTCACAACATAGCTCCCACTACGATGGGCATATCACGCTTCTACGTCGTGCGAATCGTAAGTCTAGATACTACTCAAGTATCTAACCCAAGCCACTAGATTGATATACTCAATATCCAATCTGACACTTGTGATTCGGTTTAAAGCTTTAGTACGAAAATAGGGTGTCTTTTCATACTTCGAATACAAAAGTCTCATCTCAGACTTACTAAGGCGACTGTATAATGAGTCAATATCTTTTCCATACAACTAATGTACAAAGATAATCCACAACACTCACTAAGTGTTAACGTGACTCAGTCTCATCTTGCCCACTACTCAAGTGTCAAGGCGATTTACCTGTGTGACTAGGCAATCTAAAAGCTTGGTGATATCTTATGTGCCTCATGATGCAACAAATGCATATGAACATTTCCAAAAGAAACAAAATTCTCATCCTAAAATGTTCATCATCAAACACATCCACAATTTAACAAGATTAAAATTTAAGTTGACTCTTTTGCACAATTAGTTCAACAAATAAACTAATTAAGAACACATCAAAATAAAAACGTCAACAATCTTGTTAGTTAATGTGACAATCCTCGCGAATGCGGAAATATAAAACATACAAGCATGTGAAATAATATGCGGAAATACGGTATTTTAAAAACCTTTAAACATGCAAGATATATATAACACGAGGTGTGTCAAAATGTTACAAACTAAGTACGGAAATACAACAAAGAGACGGGGCTCTTAAATGTTAGCAAAGAACAAGTGTTTAGCAAAACTAGCTAATATCGTCTAGAGGTGAAACTTCCAGGGACAACGCCCGCTAGCTCACACCCGAACCCCAAATACCACATCCAAAAAGCCATCCAAGCAAGCAACCTGTTCATTCATGAAAAACATGAACGCCACAGTCAGTGGGAGTAACTCCGGGTTCTCCCAGCCATATCACCTTTAACGTACATATAAGGAAATACAAAAGTAGAGCATGCATATATAGATATACATGTGAGTTACGATAAGAATAGATAGGCAATACAATATATAATGATAGATCATGTGGAAATCAAATCCGAAACCATCATGTTATTCAAAGACTCGGGGAAAACACTCTTAGGCAACCGAATACGCTCACTAGGGCTTGCATCTCACCGTTAGCGGTATAAGATTGATAAGATTGAGACTCGACAGACAAACCAAGTCAAGTCATGCGATGATCACATTAAATCCAACATATTATCATCCATTCACGAACCAAGACATTGACGGTGTCCAATCATGCAATGACCATGAACAATATCATGAAATCACGCATTCAAAGACGACACAAGACGACATCTCTCACGGTAAATGAAACGCACTAGCATCGTGTACATGGCAAGTATGATTAAAAGGCATCCACGGGATAACATTTCCCTGAACTCCTACACGAAGCCATTTCGTATATGTAGGCTAATTTCCTCCTGGTAGGACGACGATAATAATACGGTTCCTAGTCTAAACCTGGCCAGACTCTCGGAATAAACGTGTTTCCGATTCGACACGATACATTTCGCATCCAAGACTCGGTCAATCAACATGACGCCGAGTACCCCAAATTCGGTAGATCAATTCACGAAAGAGGCGGAAAAGAGCACAAAGCCTCATAACAAGCGGTACGCTACATGCAAATAACACCACCTCTCGTACACAACATTTGACGGCCGAGTCGATCAACGCATAGTGTTCAACTCCCAACAACGTCGCCGTATGCCCACTACACATGCAATTAAGCAGTAGGATACCTCTCCGTTCCGACATTCCAGCCTTACGAACGGGAAGGTAGCCAAGGGAATGAGAAAACAAAGCACAAGACAAAATAGTGCTCAAACCGTAACATTTGTAAAAACCGACTCAAAGTAGGAACATACCAAAAACCGTCACAAAACATGTGATACAAGCAAATGAGAATATCATATATCCAAAACATGAATCAATACACGATACATAAGCATTTGAACAAGTTTATGAAGCATAATGAATAAGAAACATAGTTACCTCTCCAAAACAACAAGTTTGGAAACTAACTAAAACAAGGGTTCACTTCAAACGGTCATATCTAGAGTTCTAGACACGATATTACAGAAATTCCAAGTCGAGGTGATAGCTTATCCTCTTAAGGTTCCAAGGAATGGTCACAAGCCCAAAACAAGCAAGTAACGAAGAAGATATGATCATTTTACGAAAAAGGGTCAGTGCAGGGAAACTGCACAAGTCACGACCGTGACTTGAATTTCACGACCGTGAAATGAGGTTTCACGACCGTGAAATGAGTTTCACGACCGTGAAACACTCTGTTATGCAAAGGTAAAACATCAGCCACATTTTCACGACCGTGACTTGCATTTCACGACCGTGAAATGCCATATCACGACCGTGAAATGAGTTTCACGACCGTGAAACGAGTCTAGACGGCTCCAATTTGTTCTAAACTCAACCATTATCAACTATTATCATAAATCATCATTTTACATATCAAATTCCATCAAACCACAAGTATCATCATCCTCAATCATCAATTAACAACATTCATTAATCATAACATGATTCCTAAGCTTACTAATCGTATTCTAATACGATTTCTAGCATATAAAGCATGTAAAACACGTAAATGATATCGAGTAACCCTTCACCGTTACCTTTAAGCGTCTTCACTACTCGTCAAGCTCCTCTTCAATTAGAAAGTAGTCTTTGTCGGGATCTTGGAGGTCACCACCTACATATAGATCGTAAAAGATGACTAAAATTCATCTTGAGAAAGACGGAAAGTTTGAAAAGCGAGAAAGACGATGATTTTAATATCAATACGGATAGAGGAAGGTACGGGGAGAAGAATGAGACGAACTTACGTGAATTCTATCAAGTAACGAAGAAGTTACGATGATTCAAAGATCGAAAAATGGATGGAAACAAGGGTTTGGGATTTCTTATGAAGGAAGAAATGTGTTTGTTTGATTTTGTGTAGGAAAAATAGGTTAAGGAGTATGAGTATAAGTAAGGAAAAGTCAAAGACGATTTCCAAAGTCAAGAAAGTCAAACTCGACTCAAAAGTCAAGAAAAGTCGAACTCGACTCAAAAGTCAAGAAAAGTCATACTCGACTTAAAAGTCAAGAAAAGTCAAACTCGACTCAAAAGTCAAGAAAAGTCAAACTCGTCTTAAGACGGGATTTTCATGGAATCTCGCAGAAATTCCAAATACGAACTCGGAAATTCTAAATTCGACTCGGAACATAAAATTATAAATAAAAACTTAAATTTGCTGAAAAGATTTCATAAAATATTTCTACTAGAAAAATATGGTACATTTCCGGGTGTTACAGTTAATCTTACTTGATGACAACTCTTAGTTCCACACAAGAACTAATCTACTATTACCACAAAGGCAGAGTAAAATTTACTTGATTACATATCATTGTGCATGTAGTGGATTGATTAAGTAACAAATTACTTATCAATCACAAAATTGACGTTCAACCATGTACTAAACAAGGTACACATCAAAATACCAACTACAATATAACTATAAACAATACTCTAATCGAATCTTACACTTGATTATAGGTTTAGACATAAACCACAATATTATTTTCTTCTAAATACCAATATGTCACCAATTAACAAAGAGATACTTATTCTCCTATATAATTTTGACATAACCACACTAATTCCACCATTCCAACTAAATCATCACACAAATAATATATGAAACTTGAAATAAATATGAAATACCGCTAACACATGGACAATCTTAAGAGATACAAAATTTATCATCTTAATCATTTGAGGAAAACTCAACTGATTGATCCATGTATAATTTTTCTCGAGAAACATGATTCGAGAAAATATTTTTTAATTACATCCATTTGAAAACAAAATCTAAATAGATGACCAAAATTAGAAGAAAAAAAAACGGACAAATCCGAACATTTGAGAACATATCTCAAAATCGTCTTAAACCTTATTACCATAATCCTTCATTGTCACAATATCTATCTACTCTCATAATAACATTCTATTTTCATTATTTGGCGAAAAACTCCCACTTACTAAAAGTGATAGCTCTCACTTACTAAAAGTGGTACAAAAGACGAATAAGATGGAATAACTCTCACTATCCTCTAATGAGCAAAACTCCCTAAGAATCAACCTTATGTTGATCCTTATAACTTGGCATACAAGTTAATATTTGTTTCATAGTAGACAAACTCTGATATTTACCTTGGATCATGTAACTACTCCCACTATCTGAACCTGAACAGAAGTTAAACAATCATTGGTGTCTCAATGGGTTTACAAAAAATTCTCCCACTCACCAAAAGATAGTTCTGCATTGTAACGTATACAATACATAGATCTACTAGCCTTCGCCAAAACTTAGAAACACATCCAATGCAAGTCAATAAATATTGTGGGTGGACTTAGGCTTTAGAGATGTATCTTTTGTGTGTATTGTATGTGTCTATTAGTTAGTTATCTCATTAACCTTTTCCTTCTCCTTATAATCTCTCCACATAGGAGTTACAAGGGAGATGAAAAACTTATTTAATCACATACTAAATGTGATTGATTAACTTATTAAAATAGTCATTCAAAACTTGATTAATATGTATTGAATAGTAACATCCACCTTAATGTGGCCGTTACAAACATAAAATTCAATAGAACCCTAATTAAGCAAAAAATTCTTTGGGTATGAGGTAAAACTCCATAGTTATTTGTACAAACGGAGCGATTAGCGCGAGCACGACATTCGGATGAACTACCACCAAGTATTTCTTTTGTTATTGAAATGATTCGACTGCGAAACACCCAACCGAAAGGTGGCCCATATTGACGTGACATGCACAATATGCACAATATGCACAATGTGCACATCTACATGGCTTTCAAGATCACCAAAATCAGATAAGATAAGACCCAAACTCTTCTCACCCGTTTGATAGATATCCTCCTTCAATCCAACGCCTTAATTTCCCTTACCTTAGATAGCCTATCACCCAAACATCAAACTATAACACCACACGTACTAATTAAACTCAACTCCACACACCAAATAATATCACTTGTACACTTCTCAGTTCTTACATCCCAAACCACCACAAACTAAACAAACCCCCCTAAGTCATGGCATCGGCAACCGCGACCGCCACAGCCGCTACATCATCATTTATCGGTACCCGTCTCACTGACATCCCTTCAAACTCAGGGCGGGTCACAGCCCGGTTTGGGTTCGGTCGCAAGAAGGCTGCGAAGAAAGCGCCTTCAAGGTCAAACCCAGGGACAGACAGGCCATTATGGTACCCGGGTGCGCAGGCACCAGAATGGCTCGATGGAAGCCTAGTAGGTGACTATGGGTTTGACCCATTTGGGTTAGGGAAGCCAGCAGAGTACTTGCAATATGACTATGATGGGTTGGATCAAAACTTGGCTAAGAACCTGGCAGGTGATGTTATTGGGACTAGAACCGAGTCGGAGGATATTAAGTCGACAGCATTGCAGCCTTACAGTGAGGTGTTTGGACTGCAGAGGTTTAGGGAATGTGAGTTGATACATGGAAGATGGGCTATGTTGGCTACTCTTGGTGCTTTGACTGTTGAGTGGCTTACTGGTATTACTTGGCAAGATGCTGGCAAGGTATACACCTTTTTATTTGTGTACCAGTATTGTTCATGCATGCATGCTTCACTGACTTACTCACCAAAAATGTCATAGCACCCCATTCTCTTATATTATACAAAATCATAAAAAACAACCAAATTAAAACTCTGTTGAACTATACTTGGTTGCAAAGTTATTGTTTGAATGTTGCAAAGTTATCGAAAATTTCGCAAATTAATGGCGGAATAAAATAGAGTGGCTTAAAAGGATGAAAAATTTTATGTCCAAGTTTTGTTAATTCGTTATTAGATCGGAGGTGAAACCGATTTACTTATCACAAACTTTCGTTTGTACGGACACTTTTTGTCACAAGCTTGTAATCTTTCATATGCTGCTAGTGCGAGGGCAAGTAGGAGAGCACGTTCAGAGAGATTGTGAGAAATCACAAGCTTGTGAGTTGTAACCGGTTGTGACGGTCACTAGCGAGAGTTATTGTTTAGTTATTGATATAGTGAGAGTGTATAGTCTTTCACAAACTCATTTAAGACAGACATTATCTGTCTTAAGCCTAAGACGGATCAAATACAAACCAAATCACCCTACTTATTACTTAGAAAGTACCAAAAGTTTTGTTCTTATTACCAGCATGTTGTAGTATTTAACCCGTCTAAAACTTTGGACAAATAGATGCTGTCTGAAACAAGTCATACTGATAGTCTTTATATTCATTTCATGTTTAATACGTTTGTTCAATAATCGCTCACACGTAAGCACTATTTTAAGTAGATGTAAGGATTATATAACGATATGTGGAAAAGTAATATTTTCTCTGAAGATTAACAATTTTATTATCTATCTGTTTTTTTGGATTTATCATTTAGAACTTGGTTGACAAATTTGGTTGATGGATTTAAATTGGTAGGTTGAGCTAATAGAAGGATCATCATACCTAGGGCAACCACTACCCTTCTCAATAACAACACTCATCTGGATAGAGGTATTTATAATCGGCTACATTGAGTTCCAACGCAACTCGGAGCTCGACCCGGAAAGGAGGCTCTACCCGGGTGGATCCTACTTCGACCCATTGGGTCTGGCGGCCGATCCAGAAAAGAAGGAAATTCTTCAGCTAGCTGAGATCAAGCATGCTAGGCTGGCTATGGTTGGGTTTTTGGGTTTTGCTGTCCAAGCTGCTGTCACCGGTAAAGGCCCACTTAACAACTGGGCTACCCACTTGAGCGACCCGCTCCATACTACTATTTTGGACAGGTTTCTATAGACTTGTTACTTGATCAAGCTTTTACATTGTATTTGGAATCAAACAACTATGTAATGGTATGTGACTTGATTATAATTGGCCTTTTGTACAATGGACTACGCTAAAATTAATCGTTTCACATGTAGTTTATGTGCATTGGATGCTAATGCCATCCATCGAATTTTAAATTTTTGACTCTTGAACATTTTTTAGAAGTATAATATAAAACGAATATCAATCTTCATCCACTATACCTTCGGCGGTTGAGATGGTTTGTTGACAATAGTCAAACGTTAACATGGTTTATCGTTACGTTTTGGCAATATCCTATAAATTGGGGTTTTTACCGTGTTTGAATTTCATTACGCGAATCATAATGTGCGCTGTGTTACGGTCATTTTGCCATCAATTAGGGTAGATTCCATCGTCGCGTCAAAACCATATATCCCCTGAATTCGAAAATAGTGTTGTCCCGAGTCGGAATACTCTAATTCCCCGTCAAAATATATTTTCAATAATACGCAAAGTTGTATTCGAAAACTTAAACTCTCTGATTCCGCTTCTTTGGGTTTCAAACTTGCTCGGCTTTCGGATTCCCCTTCCCAAGACAGGTATAAATGGCAAAGTCCCGCAACGACTAGTTACGGGTTAGAGTCCCGGGCAACCCGCTTTTTCTAAGCACTTAATGTTCTGGTGAAATATCTTTTTCGGGAGGGAAGAGTTGGTTCAAGAACTCCTTGGGCTATTGATTTCGGGTTGAGACTTTGCTTGCTTCTTCCACTGTTTGCTGGGGAATTTGGTTGAACATGGTCCGTTGTTCCGCCCCTAACCTGCGTAACAGCCTGCTCATTACATAGATTTTAAACTTTTCTGCAGGTTGACTTGTGTCGGTACTCTCGAAATTAAACTTTCTCCGCTTCTCTAATCCTCCGCAAACACGCGCAAAAAGGATACGTATGGGAAATGACGCAAGAACCCTTGCACCGGCCACTTCAAACTAGCGTTGAGCCTCTAGCGCCTATTCTAAAGGTCGAGATAGGGGTAATACGGGAAATAGCTCGTTTAATTTCTTTCTTGTTTTCTCGTATAAATATTTCCCTCGAGTCCTCATTTAAAGGCCCTCCAAAGTTGATTTTCTAATTCTCTTCTCCTTCATTGCATTCTCACTCGTTCCTACAATCCTGACGCTACATGTTGACACGTAAATCTTACTAAGAAACCTTCGATCGTGCATTAGACTTAGCATTTTTACCATTACACTTATTTCAGATATTTTTACAAAGAGCATTATTCTTGTAATTTAAATATGTTGTGAAACAAAGCGAGAGATAATTATAGAGAGAAGGTAGAGAGAAAGTAAGGGAGACTGATCTGTGTTATTATTCCATTATAAGGGGTATATATACACATACAATAGGGGTAGAGTTTTCATAAGATAATATATTCTAGTATCCTATAAGATATGGACATCCATATAATAATATTTCATAACACTCCCCCTTGGATGTCCATTACTGAAAAATATGCCTCGTTAAAAATCTTACTAGAAAACCCTATAATGATGACTCTTGATCTTCATTTCAGATAATACACCAAATAGTGAGAGAAAACAAGTTCAATTTTTCTCATAACATGACATAATGTTATGTCTAAAACAATTGTCATCTCAACAATCATTAATATAGCGTATCAATAATGCGCTTGTAGTGCTACCTCGTTAAAAACCTTGATAGGAAAAACCCGTTGGGACAAAAAACCTAGTCGAAGGGAAAAAGAGTATAGCAATTATCCATATATTGGATCTGTACTGGAGAAGCAACCAAATTGTTGGATAATAATAATCCACTAAATACCTTCAGTAACTTTCTTTGCTAAACCATTGGATTGACATCCTTATCGTAGACTTTGACTACATTATTTTTCAATCGTTATGATACTTCTGGACCATAAACTTATTACAAGTGTTTAACAAGAAATTCATTCAGATCTCAATTCTCATATGCTCAAATTTCAGGTTGAGACATCAAATAAACTCTAAAGGAGTTTTGATGTTCCATTTTGGAACTAATCACGATATCTTTCAATCGTATTTTAGAGGTTTATATATTTCGTCACGAGTTCTTAAAACTCGATTGATCAACCATTTAACAATTGACGATCATTCATAAGAGGCTCCTTCAGGGAGATATCCTCGCAAGAGTAAAATATACTTCTCCTTTTAAACATTTATCAAATTAGAACAATATAATTAATCATGTACATGCAAATGATATATAACTAATTCTAAACAACATAGTCTAACAATAATGCAATGATAATAATGTATATATTAAAACTAAGATGCAATGATGAACTTATGTCTATATGCACATGATAAATACTCGATAATGCAAACTGTACAATATTCTTTCCAATATTCATAATTTCAATTGACTTCAGGTCAATATATGGACTTCAGGTCCATGAGCTCGTTTATAATCAAAGATTATATGTCGACAATCAAAATTAGGACTTGCATATAATATCCCCATTTTCTAGTCCATTAAACTTCGCGCGCAAATGCATATCGGTTCCATAACCATATCGATATAATTCAACATCTCTTAGATATTTTCAGTACTGATAAGTGGTATCTGAATATATAGGGTACCATTTATTCTCTATATCGGCCATCTTTTATCATTCAGATATTTATGTCACTTCAGGGACATACAAGTTTCGTTACTCCATAGAAGTACCAACTGCCCATTCTTGCCATTTTCTTACTACTTGAAATATGTGAACCGATATGACTTCCACACTACATTCCATCTGTGGTTATTGTTCAATTTGACAAGAATTTCACTTTTCATTACATATAATATCTATGACTAATTTATAGCACGTTATACCACAAATAAGGCTAATCTGTCTATAATTAAATCATAGATCCCAATGTAATGTCAGATTTAGACAAGGTGATCAAACTGGTATCGTAATACATCTTCATAACTAAATGAATGCCATCATTTTTAATTTTATGAACCTTTATTTGATGTATTTCATATTGAAAACAAACCGCTGAACTTCAGGTCCAGTTGGGGATATCATACTTGTTTGTTTTTACCAGCTTCTCCTTATCATTCTCCCCCTAAGATGGAAAAAACTATCACCAAATGTATAGTCTAAATATTTATCATAACCACCTTAGATCTCAATTTCTCATATCATCGATGAGAATTTATGTGTGCATTTTTGTACAATAACAAAATATTTCGGAGAGTAACATATAATGCAGTTGGATTATAATTTGCTGAATCACAATGCCCAATTTAGGAGATCAACGATTTTATATAATAATCAAAATGTGATTTCTAATCACAAGAACTACTCAGAAAAATCATTATGTGGCTACAAGCCATTCAATAGAGTGTCAATCCAATTAAACTTCTGAGTAATGTTTATATCTCCAATATCAAATATACTCAATCTCACTGTAGTGTCTTGCCTTTAATGAGATTTCTACACGAGAGTTTCAGCACTTATCTTTTCTCTAGGATAAACTCCAGGTTTATCAAAACGGGTATAATAAGAACCCGGATTACCTCAATCGTCACATCTTAACAATTTAATGTCAACTTTTTATTTAGCTTGATGTCCACAATTTATGACGCTATTTTATAAGCACTTGGCTGTGTATAAATAGTTTCCGAATAATTAATATATCACACGCCACTTTAATTTCTAGTTGACTATTCATATTGCTAAACTTCTGGTTAGCAATGTCATATCACGTGCCAAATTTATAGTTGACTATAATTACAGTGCTAAACTTCTAGTTAGCAACATTTAAACATACGACTTCAAATTAAGTCTGTTTTATCTAGCCAGATAAAAATATATGTGACATAAGACACTAACTGGTGTCTTATTTATATTGGCAAGACTAAACATGTAACACAATATTCCTTCAGAGAATATATTACATTGATTTTTCTTGTAGTATGGACACAAACCATACATCAAAATGATTCTTTGAATAATCTCAGTTAAACTCAATTAATAATTCATCGATCCCTCCAGAGGAAGTGGTGAATTCAATGAATCACTTCATAATATTAAATAACTTGATCACATGTCACTTGTATACGAGCTACCACACATAGTATTTTAAGCTATTTATACGATAATGTGTCTACATGACTACATTATTTGTATGAATGATAAATTTATTTCATACTCACAACATGATATCTCATTCACTTCAGGGAATGATTTTGAATTGATTGGATATGATT
This sequence comes from Heliosperma pusillum, assembly GCA_022085475.1. Lineage (NCBI taxonomy): Eukaryota > Viridiplantae > Streptophyta > Magnoliopsida > Caryophyllales > Caryophyllaceae > Heliosperma > Heliosperma pusillum. Next base: position 39,580 of record JAIUZE010005976.1, read on the forward strand.
ATCAACTCTTAAGAGTATCTCACATTTTGCAAATATTCATGTATAAACATTGAGTTTATTCATAATCATGATACTCAAATAATACTCACTATATGAAATGTGAGAATTTATAAACACTGTGAACACTATGAACTTCAGTTTTAATATTTGTAAATATTATGAACTTCAGATCATAATTCACTATATGTAAACACTATGAACTTCTAGTCATAGTTTCAGTGTCTTAAAATACTATGATCTGCAGGCCATAATTCAATATATGTAAACACTATGAACTTCTGGTCAGAGTTTAAGTGTCTTTAAATAATAATATGAACTTCAGGCCATATTATAAATATCAATCAACTCGTATATGAATTTCATTTTTCTTTACTCATAGATATGACCTTTCATGAAATATTTCCCTTAACTATTCGAATTTGGCTATATAAAGGCCTCATTACTTGGCTCACGAAAAGCCACATTATTAGGCTCAGTTCAGGCCAAAATATTAGGCTTAATATTATGCCTTGTTCTCGATCTCTGCTATAGGCATAGTCTTAATGAGATGTCATATTCACTTCAAGGAATGAATGAAATTTTAGATTTCATTATACTGTTCAACTTTAGGTGAACAAGAATAAATTTAGAAATAATTTTCCCTTTATTAAAGATTGTTTTATTCATTTGAAACTCAAATACGGTTAAAAACAAATCACAGCTGTGAACTTCTGGCCACTAGCATTTACATGTGGTCTTCTGGCCACTTACACTTAAACAATATGAATATATTGTATTGATGAGACGGTATTAAGTTATTACACACCTTGAAAACTTTGAACTTCAGGCCAAAGTCATAATATGATATCTATCTTCTAATCTTTGTAAAATAAACCTCTTGGAACTTCGGGTCCAAAATTATATGATATGTCGTCTTTCAAAACTTTTTGACCACATATCAATTATTAACTATGAAAAAGTAAATACAGTCGCAACATGTTGAACGAATACAATGAATAGAAGATATTACATGATGATTACTTAATTAATTCATCCAAGTTGTAATAATTACTTAGCTATAAAATTGGTTAATTAATAGAAGTCCTTCTGAAAATTTAACTACTGAATACAATAACACAAATACTATTGTGCTACTGCTATTAACATACTTTGATAATTTGGTAAGAATCATTAATAAAATTCTTGCTTTTCTAATACTCACTGATGGTTGAATTAGATAGCGTGTACAACGATAACTCAATAATTAATTTGATCAAGTGGATTTAATGTCTCACATAATTTAATAACGATTCACAAGTGTGGGAACTCAATCAATATGCATTTACAGCAAACTAGATGGAAACATGTTGGTTAAACTTAACAAAATATATATGCATTATAATCCTCACAATTAACTACGTACCTCATATTGGAATAAAACAAGCATATCTATAATTAAGATTCTCTTGCACACAATTCATGGCCATTCAGCCTTATTAGAGCATCTTCAATGGTAAGCTAGTTGCAACTAGCTTATCTTTGACACATCACTTTTTTAAGCTATAACCATTTCAAGCTATAATTTCCTCCAATGATTTATACAATTTACATCTAGCTTGAGTTGACCCATTTAATAAACTCAATTATTTTCTATTGGTTATATTTCTCATGTGGTCCATTTAAGCTAGTAGCTCCATGGAGCTACTTGCTCAACTTAAGCTAGTCTATGTGGAGCACTCCAATGGTTAAGCAAGTAGCTCAAAATCTTTTTTATTTGCAAGCAAGTCCTTTTACCCCACCATTGTACAACTCGGCAAAGCTTTATTGTTAATTGAATAACAAATTATACTAGATAGCGGGTTTGTGATATTTGCTCAATTGGTAGGACTCGTGCTGATAACGTGTTGTGAAACAAAGCGAGAGATAATTATAGAGAGAAGGTAGAGAGAAAGTAAGGGAGACTGATCTGTGTTATTATTCTATTATAAGGGGTATATATACACATACAATAGGGGTAGAGTTTCCATAAGATAATATATTCTAGTATGCTGTAAGATATAGACATCCATATAATAATATTTCATAACAAAATAGAAATTTGAGCATTGATTTTTGATAAAACCACTTTTCGTCGTATCATCACCTAATTACCTGATTATGAGGATGTCAAATCTTCTTTTAATTTGTGCTTTTCTTTTTATTGTCTTTTAGCATATTGCATTCATTATCATACTTTTGTACAAAATATTTCTTAATCGTCTTCCCTAATTAGAAATTTCCTAAATCCAAGGTTTTATTTTCTAATTCTTTTGTAAGTAAAGTGCACAAATTTTCTTTTTCAAAGGTTTAAATCTTTGTTTCTTTTAATTTTGATTTTGATTTCAGATCTCTACTTGTTAATATTGTATGGGCTTATTTCTCTTATATTAGTCTCTTGGATTCTTTTCTTCTAAATCTTATTTATTTCTTTCGTGATATATTTTTAATAGTAAATAAATTTTCCAAACTGATTTAGAGCATGTTTGGCCTTAAGAAAACTGTTTCTACTTTACAAAATGGCTTTTTTAATAAGCCGTTTCTTGAAAAAGTTGCAAGTGTTTGGCCTAATGTTTTACAAAACTACTTTTCAAAAGCGTTTTTCTAGGTAAGGGGATAGAAAATGAAAAATTTGTGTTCAAAGGTATATCAATATGGATCACATTATGTGGAGAATGAAAAAATAGGAAAATATAAATATTTATTTTATTTTATTGAAATATTTATAACATATAAAATTATGATTTATGTGTTAATTATGTCAAATGTAAAAGCAAAAACTGGAAGCACCAATTTGGTGCTTTAATTTTTGGCTGATGTTTAAGCTTAATAAAAGTAGTTTTAGCTTTCATAAAAATGATTGTTTGGCTTGCCTTGTGTTTATTAGGTTGAAAAACACTCCTAAAAAGTGGGTCAAACACACACTTAATCAATTAATCATCAAGCCAGAGCGATTCAAAGTCGCAAAAATGAAAAATACCTTAGAAATGGCGCGACAACCCTGTTGCCACTTCTAAGTGGCACTGAGAGTATCGAGTTACTTACAAGCAATCTCCAAGATATATCTAATTGTTTCACTTCTAATTATAGGTGTGTAGCTATTATTTATCGATTATTATTCCGCAATATCATGCACCTAGATTAGTACCTAAGACCATAATATTAGTTTCTTTCTATTTTCAATCTTCTTTTCTCATTTGCATCCATTAAAATTTATTATTTGTGTAACACCCGCACTTACCTAGGAGCCTCTAGCAAGACCTCCCAAGTAAATACGGGCGTTACCATCACGGTTGCCCGAGGAAGTGAACATCATAAGACCATAAAGAAACATAATTACTCAATCATTACATTAGTCTTTAATACAAGCGATCAATATACATAAATACAATCAATCCGACTCATGAACTACTCTAGACTCAACAGCAGTAGCATGATCATCGACTCGTCGCATCCCGGCCAATCCCAACATCAAAGCACACAACCTGAAATCACCCTGATCTTCATCCCCAGATGGATCATCAAAGTTTAAACAGTAAAAGGGTTCGTATACACATATACCAACCAACGTACAAGATGAGCACAAGGGACAGAGAAACCAGAGGGCCACCGCATCGGACACCTCAGTAGACTCAGGTTACCAGCCTGCTCTACAAAATAACCTATTGACCGTGGACCGCAGCCACAGGCGTTGAAAGCCCCTCTCACCGCAACGAGAGAACCCGGATCATTAATGTGTACATCTCCCACATGGCTGGATAACCACGGGGGCGAACTCGGGGTGTGATCTGTCTCCCAACGGAATCACCAAACACAGTAACCATAGTAACCAAGTAACCATCGTCAACAACATCAAACCCGAACTCCATCACCATTATCATCAATCACGTATCAAGAACATATAACATCTTATAAACATCGATTAATAATGCAATACTGAGTAGGAAATCCCTACCTTTTAGCGTTCCAGCACACGGCCATTATCCGATGCACAAACGGGTACAAGCACATAAATCATCTCATCAATTCAATTAACAACTGTGACAACCCTCGCGATAGCGGAAATAAAACATAACAATCATGCAGTTATATAGCGGAAAATACGAAGATTTTGAAACTTTTTACATGCCAAGAGGAAAATACGAGGAGTGTCAAATAATTACAAACCAAAGAATAAAGATACTACAAGGAGACATAGTCTCTCAAAACGTAGTCAAAGCATAAATAAAGTCTAGCAAACTAGCTAAGAACGTCAAGGGGTGAATCGTCAAAGGCCAACGCCTGCTAGCTCACACACGAACCCAAAAGGCAAGTAAAGATCCAACCATGCAACCTGTACATTCATAAAATATGAACGCCACAGTCAGTGGAGAGTAACTCCGGGTTCTCCCAGCCATATCACAAGTAAACATACATAAACGACAATTAAACATGTAGAAACGTATATGCAAGTGAATCATGTGAAGTACTAACATACATTTCAAGACAGTATGATATAGGCATGTGGAATACCAAACAGTAAGCACCATGTTATGAACCGACTCGGGAATGACACCCTTAGGAAACTATATACACACTAGGGCTTGCATCTCACCGTTAGTGGCATATACTTGATAAGTTAGATACTCGACATACAAACCAATCCAATCATCTAATTTATACAAGAATCCAACCCAATACTCACATACGATCCAAACTTCATATACAACCATTCAAACATACGAATCTAGCAATATACTCTCACGGTAAATGACACGCACTAACATCATGTACAATAGCAAGACAAGTCAATGTAAGTCCACGAGATAAGATGTTTCCCTGAACCGTATACGATAAGACGCTTCGTATACTCATGACCTAGACAAACATTTCCACGGGGTAAGATGTTCCCCTGAACTGTGTGCGATAAGACGTTTCGCACACACAAGACTCTAATCCTCTTTGTCGGACGGCGATAATAATACGGTCCTAGTCTAAACCTGGCCAGACTCTCGGGATAAGACGTTTCCCGATTCGACATGTGGTATGACGTGCCACATCCAAGACTCGATCAACACAAAGGACGTCGAGTACCCCAAATTCGGCTAAACCACACGAAATAGGCAGAAAGATATCTATACTCAAAAGTCAAGCTAGTACGTTACATGCAATGACACCACCTCGCAAGGATACAACATTTGACGGCCGGGTCGATCAACGCATTGCGTTCACCTCCTAACAACGTCGTCATATCCCCACTAAAACATGCATACAAGCATCTAGGATACACCTCATCGCTCTGACATTATAGTCTAACGAGTATAAGGGTGTAGCCGGGAAATGAGAGTTTAAAGCACTCAACGAGTAGTGCTCAAATTAATACATAAAGTAAAACCGACTCAAAAGGGACATATCAAAAACCGTCACAAAGCATGTGATATAAACATGTGAGGTATCATATGTTCTAAACATGAATATTTAATGTTATTACGTAAGTTTATAAGATAGACAAACCAGATAAACTATTACATGTGAAGATAAGTGGAGAAGAAATGAGAAAAAGATACAGGGAGTGCCAGTCGGTCAGGTGGACCGCCTGCCGGGTGCCCGGCTGGCACCACGGCAACACTTAACAACAATAATAATTTACAGGGGACTCCCAGCCGGTGGGTGTGACCGGCTGCCGGCTACCCGGCTGGGGTCACAGGCCAAATTGAGAAAAATCTAGAAAAGGGGAGGAGGGGAAGTATCGGCTGTTGAGACCGGCTGAGACACGCATCCTGTTAAAATATCGACCAAACATACAGGTGTGCCCAACCGGTTGGGGGGACCGGCGACCGGTCGGCAGGCTGGGACTCACACAACACCAAAATCACCAAATTTTCCAATTTCACATCAGGAGGTTCCCAGCCAGTTGGGGTGACCGGCGGCTGGTCGGTTGGCTGGGACAACATGCTCGAAAATCAACTTCAACAACAACCCATACTCCAAATCCTTTGATACCCATTTAATTCCAACACATTTATCAACAACAAACCACATTTAATGCACTCTAAACATATCCAATCATTAGGCAAGAACAATTAAAGCACATTAATTGCTCAACTCAAGTTCAAGCATGATAAGTAGACATAATTAACAAGACAAATGTAACTTAGCATAAGATTAGTGAAAGATAAATCATATGAGGTGAATTTATACATATGGATGAACAACTAACACATATCTATATGAAGTTAAGGCAAAGATTCCATCTTTCACTAAATACAACTACAATTAACACTTAAAAACACGTATTGATATCGAGTAATCCTTCACCGTTACCTTTTTGCATCTTCACTCCTCTTCTAGCTCTTCCTCCACTAGATAATAGTCCTTGTCGGGATCTTGAAGGTCTCCTCCTACAAATTTATATAAAAAGATGACTATTTCACCTTGAGAAAAAGCTGAGAAAACGAAAGTGACAAAGACGAGATTTTTATTACCTTAATAGAAAGAGAAGAAGAAAAGAAAAAGAACTAGCCAAGAATTAATGAATTTGGGTAAGAATTGAGTGAGATATGATAGGATTTGTGTGGAAAGGCTTTGAAGTTCAACAATGGTTGGGGAGGTTAGGGTTTTATGTTTTTGAGAGGTTGAAGAAGGTGAATAGTATGCTGAGATTTTGAGTGGGAAAAATGTGAGTATGGGTTGGTCTTTTGGGTGGGTTGAAGGGATTCATAGGCCCAAAATTGCAACGTAAGGCCTACTCACACTAAATTCCGAGCAGAGTCCGATTATGGACTTGGATTTGCTAGATTATACACGGAAAGCTAAGTTCTAATCTAAATCTAAAATTAAGCTAACTAATATTAATATAATATTATTAAATTACGGCGGCTAAGATTACGGGTGTTACAACAACAGTAATACAACCCCCATTACAACTATGGTCACTAAAGTCAAAGGTCGCAGCGAGAAAAGGTACTTACATGGTCGGATTAGTTGTCCTTCCTTAGCGGAACGGTCATGCTTTCCGCCAAGGTCCCCCGGCGGCTTTGCATGTGGTGGTCTCAAGGGGTGGTTATGGTTTAGAGTTTAAGAGGAAGAAGAGTTTAGAGAGAGAACGTAATTGTAATTAAGAAACTATGAATTGATAATAAGTCCCGAAACATATTTATCGCGATCTGATTCCCGACATCCCAGACCGAGTAAGTGTGCACTCGGTCGAGTAGGCCCCACTCGGTCGAGTGACTTATCCACTCGACCGAGTGAAGTCTACTTGGTCGAGTTCCATCAGTTGAGAGTATAGTTCTCAAAGTTTCATCCAACGGACATTCCCCTATGGTCGAAGGTCAGTCAACGGTCGGTCAATGTCTCTAAAATACCGGGTATTACAATTTGTATTGTGATTTGTTTGTATAATCCAATTAGTCTAATTTCTACTTCAACATAAGTCGTTGTTTGTAATATAGACCGACTTAGATAAATCTCACATACAGGTTGGGATTTAGGACATTGGATGTTGCATAGCATGCTTTAAATTGACACTTTTGAAACATTTTTCAAACCATAATCAATTAGTATAGGCTCCCTAATAAGCGGTCGGGATTATGAGTGTTTAATTAAAGAGCTTCTCAATATATACGTACCCTCACCCCCTTACGTGAATCTTATGGACATTTGTTAACCTTATTTGATTGTATCAAGAGTAACTCTAGACATAGATTGCTAAGGGAACAAATTCTAGTCATTAGTGGCTAAGTCACTTTCGGTTTTTGCTTTATTTGACGATGGTATAGAGTTGATTCAAAGAGTTTTCTTGTAGCTTATAACATGAAAAAGATAAACTAGCTTAGTTGGTGAAATGAGTTGATTTAAGGCATGTACTTAACAGACATATGGCATATATTTTTCTCTTCATCTACTTGAAACACCAAACTAGGGGCTAAGACAAGAATAGAAACACACAACACAAGACAAGGACAAGATAGATAAAACCCTGTATTCAGGACTACCAAGACAAGCACAGATAGTTCTAAATGCAGTGAATCCCAAGCTAAACTCACCCACTAAGACTAGCACAAGTGAATGACTCTGACTCAGGCCAACAAACTAAGACTAGCACAAGTTTGTTGAGGGTTGAGAGCTAACCAAGACTAGCACAGGTTAACAAAGAAAGAGTGGAAACTCTGGTTTTAATCATTCAACATTCTGAGTTTCTTTCAAGGCAAAAGGCTCTTTATATAGAGCATTACAAAAGATCCTCACCATCCAACATAAGACTACATCTAAGGGCTTAAAGGACCCTTGAAATAACAACAAATGAGATACAAAAGTCTACTAGTAAGACGAGCAAAACAGACTGCACAACTTCAGAAAAAAAGCAACTGAAAAGCAAGTTTGTCTCCTTTCCTGAAATGGCATTTGTTTGAGCAGTTTTTCTTGGGGTTGTTTTGGCTGTCTGGTGCTTCAAATGGAACCTTGAGAGGGACTTCTAAGCTCCTTCCAACGTCCTTATTAATACTACTAAGGGTCACACAAAAGTAAGATGCCTTTGTTCATCCATTGGTCTTGAAACCAGCCTGGCTCTCAAAGTGACTGATTAACTTGTGGGCTGTTTTACTTGAACTTCCAAGGATAATTTGGAAAACTTATCCTGGACTTTTTTGTAGCTAAGGACCTCAACTAGATGGGAAAAGAAGTTGGAGCCCTTGCTTGGACAATTGCTGTAGGATATGTGGCCTGGAACTGGTACTTGTGTCTGTGGAATCCTTCTGGTTGTTGTTGATTTGGGACCTTGTTACTCTGGTTGGCATGGCTTGTGTAGATGTTGTTGTTGCTTGATCATGAGCCTTTGATGGTGTCATAACTTGATTGTGTGTTGCTTGGACATGGTTACCTTTTGTTGCTTTTGAAAACTTAGTTGTTTGGACTTGATCTGCCTTAGACTGAACATGGGTGTCTTTGTTGGTTGTTGTCTGAACTGGATTGCCAAATGAGGTTGCTCCCCTAGCTCCTGCTTCATCCTCCCTAGGTTGGAAAGATTTGAGCATCAAATCTCCAGGGTTCTCTTCTTCACTGTCATAGTAGGGGCTAAGGTCTCCTATGTTAAATGTGCCATGAACTCCATATTCTCCTGGCAAATCCACCTTGTAAGCATTGGCTCCCACCTTTTCTATGACTTCAAAAGGGCCTTCTGCTCTAGGCATAAGTTTGTTCTTTCTTTTGCTTGGGAACCTTTCCTTTCTGAGGTGTAACCACACCAGGTCACCTGCTTGAAACTCCTTCTTTCCTCTTGGCACCTTGGCTTTGATTTTGTACTGCTCATTAGTCTTCTCTATGTTTCTCTTAACCTGTTCATGCAACCTGAGCATTTGTTCCACCCTTTTCTTGGCATCATAGTTCAGTATCTCTTTAGGCACATTGGATAGCTCCATAGGCATGAGTGGGTTGCTGCCATAGACCACCTCAAAGGGACTGTGGCCAGTACTTGATGAAGGGGCCCTGTTGAAGGCAAATTCTGCTTGGGCTAGTTTGAGATCCCAATCTCCTAGTGACTTCTTCACAATGCACCTCAGTATTCTCCCTAGGGTTTTGTTGGTGATTTCTGTTTGACCATCAGTTTGAGGATGGTGGGATGTACTAAAAAGCAGCCTGGTGTCTAGGAGCTTCCACAGGGTCTTCCAGAAGTAACTCATAAACTTTGTATCCCTGTCTGAAACAATTGATCTAGGCACTCCATGTAGTTTGACTACTTCTTTGAAGTAAAGCTCAGCAACCCCTGAGGCATCCTCAGTCTTCTTACATGGCACAAAGTGAGCCATTTTGCTAAATCTGTCAACCACAACCATGATGGAATCCTTTCCCCTAGGAGTCTTGGGCAGAGCCACAATGAAATCCATGCTGATGTCTTCCCAAGGTTTGTCAGGTACAGGCAGTGGAGTGTAAGGTCCTGCTTGGAAAGAACTCTTTGCCTTTTGGCAAGTAGAACACCTCCTAAGAATAGCTTGAACATCCCCTTCCATCCTAGGCCAGTAAAACTGATCTTGCAGGATATCCATGGTCTTCTGCACCCCAAAATGTCCTGCTAGCCCATTAGAGTGGACTTCCCTCACCAATAGGTCCCTGTATGAGCCCCTAGGGACACACAATTTGTTCCCCTTAAACATGTAACCTTCCTGCAGCTGATACTTGGTCTCTTTTACTCTAGGACTGTTCTGCAGGGTTAACCAATCCTCCATGAAATCAGGATCATCCTGGTACAGCTCCTTCATAAACTCAAAGCCTAGCACCCTTTGTTGGATTGTCACCAACATAGAATGTCTCCTAGACAAGGCATCTGCTACCACATTTGACTTACCTTCCTTGTATTTGCTTGAGAAGTTGAAGGACTGAAGGTATTCAACCCATTTTGCATGTCTTGCACTGAGCTTGTGTTGGCCATTTATGTATTTCAAGGCCTCATGATCAGAGTGAAGTACAAAAGGCTTGGGTTTAAGGTAATGGCTCCAGTACATGAGGGCTCTCACTAAGGCATAAAACTCCTTGTCATATGTGGAGTAATTGAGCTTAGCCCCATTGAGCTTCTCACTGAAGAAGGCCACAGGATTCCTTCCTTGGATGAGTACTGCTCCAATCCCTACCCCACTTGCATCACACTCTACTTCAAATAGCTGATCAAAATCAGGTAGAGCTAGTATAGGTGCCTCACAAAGCTTCTTTTTGATGAGCTCAAAGGCTGCTTGTGCCTGTTCAGTCCACTTGAACTCACCCTTCTTCATCCCTTCTGTTACAGGCACCATGATAGTGCTGAATCCCTGTATGAACCTCCTATAGAAGGAGGCTAGGCCATGAAAACCCCTAACCTCAGTGATGTTCTTGGGAATAGGCCAAGACTTGATGGCTGCAATCTTCTCCTGATCCACAGATATGCCCTTGGCAGAGATGACATACCCCAAGAATTTAACCTCCTCAGCCATGAAAGTACACTTCTCCATTTTCCCAAAGAGCTTATGCTCTCTCAGTTTCAGAAACAACAACTTTAGATGGTTCAGATGTTCAGATTTGCCCTTACTATAGACCAGGATATCATCAAAGTACACCACAATGAACTGACCTATGAAAGGCCTTAAGACTTCAGTCATAAGTCTCATGAATGTACTAGGGGCATTGGAGAGACCAAATGGCATCACCAGCCATTCATAGAGCCCATGCTTGGTTTTAAATGCTGTTTTCCACTCATCCCCCTCCCTGATTCTCACCTGATGGTAACCTTGCCTAAGATCTATCTTGGAGAATAGACTGGCTCCACTTAACTCATCCAACATGTCATCCAGCCTTGGGATGGGGAACCTGTACTTGACAGTGATATTGTTAATGGCCCTGCTGTCAATACACATTCTCCATGAACCATCCTTCTTAGGAACTAGGAGGGCAGGCACTGCACAAGGACTCAAAGATTCCCTGACAAATCCCTTTGACATCAGTTCCTCCACCTGCCTCTGCAACTCTTGGGTGGACTTGGGGTCACTCCTGTATGCTGGCCTGTTAGGTAGCATGGCACCTGGAATGAGGTCTATCTGGTGCTCTATGCCCCTTAGGGGGGGAAGTCCTGATGGTAGTTCTTCTGGAAATACATCCTCATGCTCACTGATCAGCTCCTTTACCTCTGGGGGCACCTCAACTGGTTCCTCAACCTGTTTGGATAAGAGGAAATATACAGGTTGTTCTTGTTCCACCTCTCTGAGCATGGCTGCCTCTGTGAGGAAAAGAACCTCCTTGGATCCACTGGTACTAGGACTACCATAGTCCCTAGTGTTTGGGGGTAAAGGTGTCAGGACTATCCTTTGATTCCCATGTCTAAAAGTGTACACATTGCTCTTCCCTTTATGCAAGGCATCTTTATCAAACTCCCATGGTCTGCCCAGCAGTAAATGGCATGCATCCATAGGCACTACATCACAAGTCACCTCATCCTTGTAGGTGCCTCCAATAGAGAAGGACACTAAACATTGTTGATCAACCCTTACTTCAGCACCCTTGTTCAGCCATCTGAGTTTGTAAGGGTTGGGGTGGGGTTTGGTCTCCAAGTCAAGCTTGTTAACCAAGGTAACTGAGGCCACATTGGTGCAACTTCCCCCATCTATGATCACATTACAAACCCTCCCTTGAATAGTACACCTGCTCCTAAAGATTAGAGATCTCTGGTCTTCTTCTAGGGGTTGATGCTGAGAGTGCATAACCCTCCAAAGAACAAGGTTGTGACCAGTGTCTGGTGGGGCTACTACCAAAGGGGCATCACCTTCCTCTTCCTGTTCTCCTGTTCCCTCCTCCTGCTCATACTCAATGAGCCCTTCCTTCTCCCATTCCATGACTTCCACTGCTGTCAAGGCTCTTCTTGAGGGACAATCTCTCTTAAAGTGGCCATAACCTTGACATTGATAACATTTTCTCTTCTCTTCTGAAGGGGTGAGGGTAGGTTGCTGACTTACAGGTGCCTTACCCTTGTCCAAGGGGTTCCTATTAAAAGTTATGGGAGTCCTAGGACCTCCCCAATTCTGACCCCAGCATAAGGTTTAGTTATAGCAGGTTTGGTGAAAGACTTGGTTGTTTCCTTCCCCATTTTCTCAACCCTAAGGGATAGGTTAACCACATCCTCAAAGGACCATAGGGGCTGCATCCTAACCTTGTTAGCAATGCCTGGGCTTAGGCCTTCTAGGAATCTAGCAATCCTTTGTTCAGGTTTCTCAGTGATGTCACATTGAAGGGTAAGCTGCTCAAACTCTCTCAGATAAGACTCAACAGATTTTTCATTTGTTTTAGTTTAGACAGCTTGATGAACAAATCCTGAGTATAATCCTTAGCAACAAACTTGTTCAACATTTTTTTCTTCAACTTAGACCAGGATTTGATGGGTTCCTTACCCTCCCTAGCCCTTAGACTCTTCATGGTTTCATACCACAGGGAAGCATACCCTTTCAATTTCAGAATAGCTACTTTAAAGGCTTTAGCATCATTGTATCCTTTGTATTCAAAGACTCTCTCTATATCCCTAAGCCATTCTAACAAATCATCAGGATTTAAGCTACCAGAAAACTCAGGAATGTCTACCTTGAGGTGTTTATCAGTGAGGCCATGCCCTGAAGCTCTGCTCCTTGTGGATTCATCTGAGTCTGAAGGTTCCTCCTCTTCAGGTGGTCTGACCCTGCCTCCTGGTGGACCTAGGCCTCTCCCACGACCTCTGCCTCTTCCTCCAGCAAATATTTGGTTGCCTATCACCTGATCCAAGGCTCTGGTTAGGGTGGTTACAACCCCAGCCAGGTCCTCCATCCTTGCTTCTACTCCTGCCAATCTCTCTTCACTCATTGGGCTATTTTTGTAGTTTTGAATGTAGTTTGGTTAAATGAACTCACAGTAGAAATAAACCTTAGCTCTGATAACCAATTTGAAACACCAAACTAGGGGCTAAGACAAGAATAGAAAACACACAACACAAGACAAGGACAAGATAGATAAAACCCTGTATTCAGGACTACCAAGACAAGCACAGATAGTTCTAAATGCAGTGAATCCCAAGCTAAACTCACCCACTAAGACTAGCACAAGTGAATGACTCTAACTCAGGCCAACAAACTAAGACTAGCACAAGTTTGTTGAGGGTTGAGAGCTAACCAAGACTGGCACAGGTTAACAAAGAAAGAGTGGAAACTCTGGTTTTATCATTCAGCATTCTGAGTTTCTTTCAAGGCAAAAGGCTCTTTATATAGAGCATTACAAAAGATCCTCACCATCCAACATAAGACTACATCTAAGGGCTTAAAGGACCCTTGAAATAACAACAAATGAGATACAAAAGTCTACTAGTAAGACGAGCAAAACAGACTGCACAACTTCAGAAAAAAAGCAACTGAAAAGCAAGTTTGTCTCCTTTCCTGAAATGGCATTTGTTTGAGCAGTTTTTCTTGGGGTTGTTTTGGCTGTCTGGTGCTTCAAATGGAACCTTGAGAGGGACTTCTAAGCTCCTTCCAACGTCCTTATTAATACTACTAAGGGTCACACAAAAGTAAGATGCCTTTGTTCATCCATTGGTCTTGAAACCAGCCTGGCTCTCAAAGTGACTGATTAACTTGTGGGCTGTTTTACTTGAACTTCCAAGGATAATTTGGAAAAGTTATCCTGGACTTTTTTGTAGCTAAGGACCTCAACTAGATGGGAAAAGAAGTTGAAGCCCTTGCTTGGACAATTGCTGTAGGATATGAGGCCTGGAACTGGTACTTGTGTCTGTGGAATCCTTCTGGTTGTTGTTGATTTGGGACCTTGTTACTCTGGTTGGCATGGCTTGTGTGGGTGTTGTTGTTGCTTGATCATGAGCCTTTGATGGTGTCATAACTTGATTGTGTGTTGCTTGGACATGGTTACCTTTTGTTGCTTTTGAAAACTTAGTTGTTTGGACTTGATCTGCCTTAGACTGAACATGGGTGTCTTTGTTGGTTGTTGTCTGAACTGGCTTGCCAAATGAGGTTGCTCCCCTAGCTCCTGCTTCACTACTTGATCTCTTATTCAAGAGTGCAAAGTAATTTTATACCTATATTAACAAAAAAAAACTTTTTTTTTCTATTTTAAGTTTGGACCCATTTTTTTAACGTTTACATAAAAATAAAATTCTTCTCTCACTTCTAACCAGTTGATAACCAAATCTAAATGTAGAGTTATCTCTCTTTGCTCTTTGACAAAACGTTCTAAGAGAGTTTCTATCCATTTTATTATTTTGAGAGCACATAAGAAATACTCATTTTCTATACATGACATTTTTCGTTTTTCAAGACGAGCCTGAGATTATAATTTTTACCAAAATATATTTATCCGAAACTTATACCTTATAAAAAAGCTCTTTTATACGATTACCAATCCATAATATTTATTCTTATAGGTTCTTGTTATAACTAACATCTAACATAACCATGTTTATACAACTACTAACTTTGTAAGAAATTTAAGAAAACTACTATCAATATACCTAATTCTGAGTAAAAATACCTACCAAATGTTACTTTGGAAAAAAAATCACTTGAAAAGACCGCCCACTGCCAGCGTCTCTCACGCACACACACCACTGGCACGTCGTTTTATGTCAAACAAAATTTATAAACTTAACCTAGCATAAAGATAAATCAGATATCGATCCTTAGGGACGGTGAGTATCTAATATGCAAAATCTAGACTAAAGGTGTTAAAAGGGATTGTCACGATTTAAAATAGAAATTAAACTATTCTAAGAACATAATGAAAATGCGTAATAGAGTAAATGTTAACAACCAAACTGAATCAAGGATGAAAATGACAAATAACCATCAAACTAAGGGAACTAGGATCAATAGGCTCATATGAGTGACTAAGGTGACCACTAAGTGGACTATACATTTGATTAGACCTGGCAAACATATCGTGTTGTGCTGGGTTCGTGTTCGTGTCACATGTTAAACAGGTCATGAACCCTCAATCCAAACCCGACCCATTGAAATTTCGTGTCGACCCACTTACATAAATGGGTCATTAAACCTCAACCCTAACTCGTTATTTTCGTGTCGGGTTCATGTCGGGTTTCGTGTCATGTCAATATTTGGAAAGTATAAATACATTTATTTGATGGAGAATCACTAAAAATTAGGATTATTTTAATAAGTAGGTCATTCGTGTCGGGTTCGTGTTTTAAGAGCTCAACCCAAACCCAACCAAATCTCGTGTCGTGTTCGTGTCATGGACCCGCTTACATAAATGGGTCATTAAACCTCAACCCAAACCCGTTAATTTTATGTCGGGTTCGTGTCGTGTTTTTGTGTCATGTCATTGTTTGCCGGCTTTACATTTGATGTACTACCACAGATAATGTAGTTTTTGAGATTTATAATAAAGTTTTTAAGTTATGTATTAAAAATTATGAGTTTTATTATATGGTTTTGAGTTCAATCATTTGAACATTAAGCTCAAAACATTATAATAGAACTCAAAATGTTCATATATAAAATTTATTATTTGACTTATAAAACTTAAAAAGCTAAAGAGAATACATATAAACTCAAATTTCTATTAGTATGAAATAGTATCTCAGATGTATAAACAATAATCCAGTTAATTAATTTTTTTTTTTATAACGTCAATATTTTTACTAATAATAACATAAAATTTGTATAATTCGATAAATAACATAAAATTTGGAGCATGAAGATTCGTATGGTTCAATTTGGGGCACGAATGTTCGTATGATTTGATTGAGATGTCAATGTTTTACTAGCGTCAAATATTTGTTATAATGTAATGTATGTATAACTAGATTAATAATTTCAATTTTTTTTCCTAACGTCAATTTGTTTTACTATAATAACGTAAGATTTGTGTAATTCGATTAATAATGTAAAACTTGGTGTACGAAAATTTATATGACTCAATTTGGAGTATGAAAGTTAATATGATTATTCGAGAAATAATATCCATGTTTTTCTAACATCAATTTTTGAAATAATCGCGTAATATTTCTAATATTCGATTAATAATGTCATTTTTTCTTAATGTCAAAGTTTGAATAATAATATAAGATTAGTATAATCCGATTAAAAATGTGAAATTCGGAGCACAAAGATTTGTACGATTCGACGACTATTTGTATAATTCGATTAATGTCAATTTTACTAAAGTCAATTCTTATTAATAACGTAATATTTATAAAATTCGGTTAATAAAGTCAGTTTTTTAATAACGCCAATTATGGCATAATAACATAAAAGTAATAATTTGATTAATAATATGAAATTTTTCTGCTAACACACAACATACAAAACCTAGTTTTAAAAAGAGCTCAAAAATCGTCAATGATTCAATTTGTTTCGACAACAACCGAGCTAACAATGTCGATTATATTATCAACGTCAATTACGGTATGTGCGGCGGCTGGAACAACAAGGCGGCACACGAGGAAGACATGGAGGGTTCGCTCTAGGTACCACGATGTTCGTTATCGTGAGAAGTCGCATGCAAATGTAGGTTTGACGGCGGGGAGGAGGCAGGCGTGGGTTCAGAACAGGTGTTGAGAGTTCGTTGTACATCGTTGGTAGTGGTGTTTGATGTCGGAGAAGTTGTCAACATCGGCGTGAGAAGTTGGTGTGGGTTTAGAACATGACGCAGGCGTGGCCAGAGGGTTCGTCGGCATGAGAAGTTGTCAACGTCGGTGGGTGTTTGATGTCGGCAATGGGGAAGTTGTGCTCGTTGGGACTGATGGTCTGAGAGGAGGTAGTAGTGCTCGTTGGGACTAGTGTTCCTACACTGTTAAGAAAAAAAGAAAAAAAAAAAAGAAATGATTATAAAATGATTTACAAAAAACATAATTCCCATAATAATTTTTGAAAAGTTTCAAGTTTCAAATTTAAGTTTTAAAATTTGGCCTAAAATATAACAAAATGTAGTTGAAAAAAATTCTATCTAATCCCCTCCGTTGTCACGTGTGATGACGATAATTCATGGTGTATTGAAGATTCTATACACCGAGTGTAACCGTAACTTTTTCGTTTTGCGGTCATGCACTTCTGAATCTTGGGACAATTCATTCTTGATGGAATGATGGGTCAAATTTAAGTTATAACGTTAGATTATTTGAGTTGGATCAGATTTGTCGGGTTTGCTTTCAACGGGTGGCTGAGTGGCTACATCTTTGCCATCGTCTCTCGTGTCCTAAATCCAAATCCTCCTAATTGTTCCCATCTCTTTGCAGAAATCATCCCCACATATTAACACCCCTAATTCTCAGCTAGAAACCCTCGTACATACACAAATACTTAGAACAATCTTATACTCCGTATCTACGACATCCAAGAGAAAAGATGAAGCAGGTGACAATATCATTGGATGGAGTGAGAGACAAGAACATAATGCAGTTGAAAAAACTTAATGTCACCCTCTTCCCTGTTCGTTACAATGATAAGTATTATGCTGATGCTCTTGCTTCTGCTGATTTTACCAAATTAGGTTTACATTCTCTCCTACTTTTCCCTTTTCTTTTACCTTGAATCTCATCTGGGTTTCTTTTGTTTTTTGTGTTTTTGAATAATTACTTCAATAATGATGTTTATTAATTTGGGTATTTGCTGAATTACGCATTGGCTGTTGATTAAATGCATTAGATGTTTTCTGGGCTGGGTTATTAGATTTCTGTATCTTAACATGTTAATTATTACCAAAATTCAGTCTTTATTGATGGAATTTTAGAAACTGCCAGTTGGCATTTCTGGGTATTTGATTGTTTCGGGATGCGTATCGCATTGGGTTTGTGTTGGAAATAGTTACTGTGCCTAACTTGATTGTCCAAGAATGCAAAATATGACCTTCATCTGTCGTTGCGGTGGCGATGAAAATTGCCAAATTATGTTCGTTTGGCCTTTGATTAGGGCACTTGGAAAGCCCTAGGGTATCAGTTCTGAAAATATTAGAGGTGGACGAGTCTAAATATTTTCTCTTAGATGACACTTGTTTAAGCTAATACTTCATATCGCCTTATGTGAAGTATCTTTGTTTAAGCATGAATATGCATTTTAATATCTAAACTTTTTAAGCTTAGATTGCGGTGGTGTAGATGATGTGATGGACGATGATGCTGTTTGTCACAAATTCACAACTTGTCTGGTATATTCATATCAGTGAAATATTGCCCAAATTTTGGTTGAGTCAGTCAACTATTTGCCAATTGTCTGCCTTATGCCTCTACTTGTCAATTTTTTGGCGGTTACTGTCATTTCTTAGCTACTTTTACAAATTCATTTACTTATAGGAAACTATTGGCATGGTAAGTTTAATAAATTTGTACGCATCAGCCATATTTATAACCGTCGGTAGACTTAAAAAAAGTTAATTACTTTGTTAGCATTGTGAATTTCACTTATAGAGGGCTACTGAGATGGTGTTTAAGGAATGTGGCTCTTGCTTTTCATTATAAAACGAGCTCCAGCCTATACTATTAATATGCGCAGACATATGTGGAGGAAACAACAAATCGTTGGGATATTTGCTTTTAGTTGCTTTCTTTTCCATCATACCTTAGGCTTGTTGGGATGTAGGGATTTGAAGGGAAATGGAGGAGAGGTGATGAAGTGGGAGCCGGGAGATATATAATTTATCTTCTTTGGGTTAGTGGAACTGATTTTCTTTCTGTTGTTAGGATATTTGCTTCGTTGTCAATGCCCTATCTATTTATAAAACACAGAAGGACTGATTTTCTTTCTGTTGTTCTGGCCCTGGAAAATTTATGGGACCCAGGGTTTTGGTCTCACATATCTTCGTATTTGATATTTCAACCGTGAGTAGTCTGAGGACTAGTGCTGGATAAATGTGTTTAAGTTACTAAAGATACTAATTGCTTATGTATTTGTCTAGTGGGAAGCTTATTCTAGAAGAGCATAGAGTGAGCTTATAAAGCAAGGTGACGGCATTTCTTTGTGGCAAGTATAATGAAACCTAATGGGAATATGCATGTTAGCCTACTTGATTGAGAAGGTGAGTAGTGGAATTGATCTAAGATCAAAGAGTGCACGTAGTAGAACTCAATTTGAACTCAATACAGCTGTTCTTCTGCATGTCTGCCTCTCTGTCTTTTAAGTTATGGAAAATTTGATTGAGTGTTAAGGCATGGAAGATTCTGTATTTTTATCGTTGTCTTGTCCAATGTTTATGAAGTGTAAGTGTCAATCTTAAATTTTTAGCCATGGAGCCATGTTGTGTTTCACTGTATGCTTTATATAGACCTTTTCTGGTATTGGGTTGTTAGTAAAAATTGACTACCCAGTATTTAGTTACATGCTTTTTCACAATATATTCGAGGTAAGGGGTAAAGACGCATATACTTTCAGAATGGTATAGGATAATATAAATTGCTGTACTCATATGTTTTGTCCAATCGTGTGATTTTTCCGGTTCTATTTGGACTTTACATTCCACTAAATAGCTTTTTATCTTATCATGCTCATTGTATTTAATTTTTCTCTAGCTATTTCAACTGAGTTTTTAAATAAAATAGGAAGTGTCTTGTCGAAGTGTCCGTCAAAATGTGAACTGTCCTACGAAGTTTCCTTTTCTTCTGTTATTCAACTATTCTTCCTTGTATTTTGAGTCTGTGAGAGTGGGCCAATGCAATGGATTTCATGATGCAATTTTCATTATGAGTTACTGAAAACATCTCATCTTTAAACACATAGGGTAAGGTTGAGCACCTTCAACCCCGTTTGCCTCGCCACTTGTGGGAACTATTAAGAGTTGTCCGCGTTTGACTTTGCTGTTGGCTTTTATAAAACATATTCCTAGCAAGGCAATTTTTTCTGACCCTTTGCTTGGAAGACGAAGGAGGGATCCATTTTCCTTTTGTTTGCATAACAAATTGGTTTGAAGGGAAATGGAGGAATCCATTTTCCCTCCAACAAGCCAAATTGAAATTCCTTGACCATAGGAAACATTTGGAGGGAGAACACCAAGACTCCATCTCCCCTTCCCCAGAACAATGTATGAATGATTGATTTATATAAGAAACACTAGAAATATAGCAAAATTGGGTTGATTACGGGAGTTGCTTCATCAATGTTGTTAGTGTAAGGATTGATAGATGATTAATGGTTGGGATAGAATTCTCCGCTGGTCCAGAAACTAGGGTTTCACTTACTGGTATTAACATAGAGGAAAGTGAGTAACTGACCAATATGAGACGGGAAATTTGAGAGGGCGTGGAAACAAGGTAGTAAAGCTAATAAAGATATTCCATGTGTAGTATAAAAGTTTAAGATGGTTGTTTTAGGAATGGTGAGTTTGAGGTTGAAAATGAGCATGGGGTCTTTGGGAATCATAGCTTTATTTATTTGAGCTAGAAGACAACTTAGTTGACTGATTTTGGGATAGAAACTTGTTTGCACTAATGAGTTGGACTCTCTTTCTCTCGTGTTGATGTGGCCCAGACTGGTTTTATGTGATTTCATAGACCTTGTCTCCCTTTCTAGTCATTGCAGATCTGACATCGTTTCTCAAGCTTTGTTTTAATATGTGGGAAAGGGCTTCTCGTGGTTCTTGCTCTTGTTTTTGTACTTGTTTGCTATACATGTTATTTGTGATGTTGTTTGTGCTGTTTATCACATATTTACAGTATTTTATATTATATTTCAGCATACTATAGTGACATATGCGTTGGAGCAATTGCATGCCGTGTTGAGAAGAAGGATACTGGAGCTGTATGTATTTACATCATGACATTGGGCGTGCTGGCACCATACCGTGGGTTAGGCATTGGTGAGTTTATTTTTGGAGAAATTATTTACTGTAACCAATGAAATTATTTTTGTTTGAGTCTAACATCATGCTGTTGAGAAGAAACTAAGACTGGTAATGGCAGAATGTCTTTGTATTTTGATGACGATGGAGATGGTCCATGTCGTGTGCTAGAGTCAGTAGTTTGCTGTTTGCATGAGTGATTAATTGGTGGAGAGGGTTAGCTGGAGGGAAGCCTATAGGCTATAGTAGTGTTGGTTAGGAAGTGATGACCATGGCTTTGGTGGATGATATAGGGCTGCAGTAGTGGAGACACTGGTTGGTCGGTGTCAGTATAGTAAGAGCTTTTGGCATGCCAGAGAACCTAATGTTTTAAAGTCGGGGAGTGAGGAGAACAAATAATGGGATTGAGAAACTGTTTTTTTCCAAGGGAATAGTTTATATCTATGTAGAATATGTTAAGAATCAATCAAAAAGACATCTATTGTTTTGTGTTTAGTTCTATTCCTTCTCTTGTACTCCGTCCGTGTTTTTATATATGACTTTTTACTTTTTTTGCGGTAAGCCTTTCTCTTCAATATTTACAAAAATATATTTGTTCAAAAAATATTAAAATTATACCATTAAACTCCTTACGAAAAGCTCTTTCCTATGATATCATAGCATAGTTACTTAATCTTATATTTTGAGAGATATTGAAGAGAGAAGTGAGTGTCTTGAAATGTGAGAATGACATGTAAAAATTGAGAAGTAGTAGCTTTAAGTTGTTGTATGTGACCTACCTTCCTCCCTCATTTAGCAGCAACACCATTTTAATCTAGTGCCTTAAAGGCGTCCAATGGAAGACAAGGAGAATCAGATATATGCGTGTATTAACTATTCAGAGAGGTTGTGTCGAACGACCCATATACTTACATCAAATCACTGCTATTGCCCACCAAAAAAATCACAAATCACTTCCATCATCGTTAACCAAAGAATAGCAAGTCTTTAACTCTATTGAAAATGAAATTGTATATTGTGTGGAAACATTGCAACAACTGTTTTCTTGATGTTTTTCATAGCTTTTTGTGACATTGCCTGCGCTTACGTATGCTGTTCTGCTTGCTGAAAAGAAGTCTAGAATACTATTTTTAATGGGTTTCTTATCGCTACATGTACAGGCACAAAACTGTTGAACCATGTAATCGAACTGTGCTCAAAGCAGAATATATCCGAAATTTACTTGCATGTTCAGACCAATAACGATGAAGCTATCTCTTTCTACAAGAAGTTCGGGTTTGAAATTACGGACACTATCAAGAACTATTACTCCAACATCACTCCTCCAGATTGCTATGTTGTGACGAAGTACTTTCCTCAAACCCAGCCGAAGAAATGATTTTCACTTGTGCATGCCTTGAGGAGGCTATAGTAAAAGTACCTTTGGCTTCTCTCTTCCTTGCTCTCTAGGAACAACTCGAAAATGTTTAATTTAATTCAGAAAAGTTTTTGTCAGTTTTGACCAAACGTCAGTGACATCATTCTTGAATGGTAAATGTTGTAGTATTGTTACACTGCTTCAAGAGTAGCGCCTTGCCTTCCTTTTGGCTCAGGTACTTAACTTCCCAATGAACGATGAGACCGTGTTGTAGCAACATTTCTACAACTTGGCTCATTTCTATCTTCGGAGTAATATTTCTGTCTATTTTTAAAAAAATTCATTTATATAGCATTTGTGATAATCTATATCTATTTTCAACATTCGTAAAACTATAATGTGCTTAAAATGTCTCACCTGGTACGAGGTACGGGAAAATTAGCAAGAAAAGTTGGATCAATCGCGAGGCACTTCATTTTTCTCTTTATGGTTTGAATTTTAAAAAGGCCATGCGTATTTCCATGGACAATGGCTCTTCCACAGAAGTTATAAAAGCGGTTTAATAGACATAGCAAATAGATTGCTTAAAGTGAGTTAGGATTAGGTAAGTTTGATACGGTGGCAAGTCTGATCCGACATGAGTGATCCATTCCTCGGAACCCGAGCAAACCCGACTCGATAGAACCCGAGAATTCTGCGAACCGAATTCGATCCGATCCGACCCGACGACGACCCGTAACCCGACGCGACCAGATAATCAGTGACCCGAATGCGATCTAAACCCGATCCTATTTTGACACGATTAAATTGATGACCTGAAAATTATTAAGCTTAATATTTATCAAAATGAAAGTGATTTAGTGTTTAGATTTCATACGTATGACTGATACGCGTCGTTTTTTAGTATCAAACAATATTTATAACAGCTTAGTACGGTGGCAAGTCAAGATCGGTCCACAGGAAGGGTGGGTATTTGATATGCAAGTCTAAGCTAACTATGCTCAAGGGGTGTCACGATATAGAAATGGATTTGAAACTAATCTAAGGACATGGAGTAAATGCAAATAAACAGAAAGTAAGACTAAACTAAGATAATCGAATTACAAGCAATATAAGGAAAGTTTAGGATCACTGGGTTCAAATGGGTAATTTGGGTTCTAGTGAGTCGGGTTCATAGTCAATAGGTAGTCAAACTCGGGCGCGGTGGATTGAGGCTCTCGATCTTACAATCCCTCCCATATACCGAACCAAGCTAGCTCTCGCGTACACAAGGTCGATATACCAACTATATGGAAGTCAAAACATATATATTTCGAGGCTCTCGATCTTACGAAAATGTATAAACAACCATGAATCATGCACGTTTCTCAAGCAAGCATTTCACCAAACATGGAGTATGCATAAGTTGGAAGAAAGACAATCAACAAATGAACCCAACAAACATAGAGTAACCCCCATTAAAATCAATAATCCCCCTGTAATCCTAGAAAGGTCATTACTCACTAATTAACATGAGAAATTTAGAAGAATAAGACGAGAAATTAAGACAAGGCATAATAAAATAAAACAAGCTGAGTCTCCTTGTTAGGATAATACCCGTCTCGCCCGAGATGGCTCCGTCTCACCCGAGACAACCTGAGTCTCCTTGTTTCTTCGTCCCTGTTCACTTTTCTTCCCGCTAGGGACTCATATCAAGCTGGGCAGAATGCTCCCCTAGAGTAGGACTTCTACTTTTCTCCAGGGACAATAGTTTCCCTAGAGCGAAACTAACAAGTCTTCTTCATTCTTCTCAATCTTCACTTGTTTTTTGCTCGGGATTGCTTTGGCATGCCAAGTGAGACATCCAAGGTGTGTGGGACCGTCTTGAACATGTCGTAGGCCCTCCATGTAGCTTACCATCCACTTAGTCACACAAAAAAGGTGAAAACCTCCCCAAATGACAATTTCCCTACAAAACCGAGATAAAACCGTTAAAAGCGCTAGAGGAAAGCAATGCACTCAAAACCACTCCTAAGGAGCATCTAAAGCAAGAAAAATGGGGTAAATAAATCAGAAAAAAATAGGTGAAATGACATTATATCAATGAATTAATAATGAAGTAACTAAACCAAATAATGGTTAAAAATAAAACTTAATAGTCAAAACATGAAGTAATACGATAAAATAACTGGACCCGACAATGACCCGACCCAAACCCGACCCGACACATCATTTGACCCGACCCGATAACGACCCAAACTCAATCCGATTCAACCCGAAAGGGTAGGCTGACCCAATCTGGCCCGAATCCTATATGACCCGACCCGACCCGACTGACCCAAATGCCACCTCTAGATACGGATAACCTAAGGCTTGTCATACGTTTAGATTAGTTTAGCCTAGTCATTTCAGATAAAGTTGAATTGGATCAATTAAGGTTTGTGATAACTAGATTGTCGCGAACCTTACTATCAAATAAATCGACTTCCTAAACGAGTAATAGCCAAGTGCGGGTATCAAATCCACGGAGACGGTTGATTAAAATTTTATGCTAAATCTAACAAGTAATGGGAGCCAAATAAGGTGAATGACATGAACTTCTAAATGCGAATAAATTAACTAAAGCAAATTAAACAAGGAGAAAAACGCTAAGGGAGATCGGGGGAATGAACCTACAACAAGTCTAAAAAATGAGAAGGAAATGCACATTCAAGAATGAAGGATAAACTTGGGTAGAGAAGGTCTATCGAACAATACTAGCCAACAATCCTTAACCCGATCCGTCGAGTCAAGATGGTCAACCGGAGGATAGGTGTCAACCTGGATGTTTCTAAGTAGGTCGAAATTACGCTACCCGGGTCAAGTCATCACCTTAGCCGGGTGACACGCCAAATTCCTACAAGGCTCAAGTTTGGCCCCCAAAGTTTGATAAATGCAAGCAACCCGATCTTTTTGCAAGAGAAGCAAGTGAATCCTAATCCTCATAGTCCTCTAACTAGGAAACTACTCTATCATGGCGAAGCACATATAACTAATTGAGGAACGAACGTAAATTATATGAATCGACATGTTCCAAAGGTAAAGACTCTAACTTAAACTCGATAAATACTAGATCTAAATAACAACACTAATTAAAACAAAAGTGCAAGTAATTAATTTAACTACCAAAAACAAATTGGAAAATTAGGCTAAGGCATACAACGAGTACTTGTAATAATAGAAAGAGGGAAGAGTCAATTAGCAACTAGAATGATTGTCAAGAAGTAAGAAAACTAAGATAAATTGCATAACTTTTAATCCAATCTTCAAATTCTTACAAAAGTTTAAGATTCAATCTAATATCTCTCTAATACAATACTACTTTCTCTCTCTAAAAATCGATCTCCCTTCTTTTTCAGTCTAAACTCCTTTTACATTGGCTTTTGGAATTACAAAACAGAAGACGAGCAAAAGTCACCGCCGAGTGAAATTTCGCTCGGCTGGGTTAAATTTTGCCCGGTCGGGTGAAATTTTGCCCGGCGGAAACAACTCTACAATTGGCCCAAAATTCTTAAAATACGACGGGTGAAATATCACCCGGCCGGGTGAAATTTTGCCCGACGTCAATGTAGCTTCAAGAGTGCATGCTTCGTCCATAAAGCTGCTTCCGCCTCGATCACTCTCCCGCCGAGTCTTCTTGCAATGTACTTACAAATTTACGTGTATGTGAACGGGAATATATTCCGAATTACAAAAAGGATGTTATGTCCGATTTATGACGCGACTACTACGAAAACTAACTAAAATGACAAGAGTTATAAGTTCTAGAGGTACAAATGAAGGTCTAAATGTCTAGAAATGAGGGGATGAAAAGAGACTATCAAATTTTTCCACACTTGAACGTTACTCGTCCTCGAGTAAGTAAGCAATAATGAGACCCTTCTTTAACCGAACTAAGTAAACTATTATAATCCGAGGAAAGGCAATTAACAGGCCTCCTCCGTCCTTTCAACTCACAACGAAATACAATGAGGTATGTATTTCCTCGCAAGGCAAGTGGGGGCTTGCGGAAAATTTAGACACATCCAAAATTAAGCACGTAATCAACATAGAAGATGCATCAATCAAAAGAAGGACCGCTTTCCTCATCTAAGCAGTTGTATTTTGTTTGAAAAAAAAATCAAAGGTCTAGGTTGGGAAATACCGTCTCAGAATCTTAGCGAGGTGTTAACCTCCTAATTATGGCTCGAGCAACCCAAACGCGACCACCAAATGCCAACAAAATGAATTCAAAGGCGGGAAAATTGGAAGCAAAGCTAACCTTATAGGATCAACATGACATAACTCAAGATTCGCCCAAATGTGACCCATGACTAAAATGACTTAGACTACCGACTTCCTCACGGTTTTCACTCGTCAGTCATTTTAAGAACGAGCGATTTTTGTGACAAAAAGTAATCAAAATCACTCAACTACTCGACTTATAAGGCATGCCCGCAATCTAATGTGGACTCCTCTCCTATATGATCACATATGAGATGTAAAAATGGGAATGCACATAAAATGAAACCAGGGTTGTAACAGGGCTAGGTAACGGGTCAAAACGGGATTGGTGCAAGCACCATTATGGAGATGTGGAGTTTCATATCAAGAATTTGTCAAAATTTCACTTCTCCCAAATTATTACAACAAGCGACAAATATCAAACTTGAAAGTCCGACTCACTTAGAAAAACATCAAGACCCCATTTATTAAGCAACGTCTTTTTCTACTCACTTAATGATGAATAAGGAGTGTTGCTCGATTTTTTCTCATACTAAACATAAATTAAATAAATAAATACATAAAGTGATTTCTTTTGGTTTTTGCATTTTTCTTTCTTTTCTATTAACCCCCCCCCCCTTGTTTTTATAAAACCTCTTTATTCGAATTTCAAATCAAAATGAAACCTTTATTTTCGACTCAAGTGAGCTTAGCTTGAGTTCACCAATTAGGACTTAATTTCCCCTTTCAAGCACCAAAAACAAAGTGACAACTTCTTGATCAAGGAAGGTTGTTTATGGGATATAGTTGGTATTGTATTTATGCCAAAAGAAAGGCTAAGGCTCAAAGGGGATGGCAATAAAAGGTCCTAATCTAAAAGGTAAAAAATTAGGTTTATTTGGCAATGTGAGGCTCAAAAACTATATGCAATGAGTTTATTTCAAATTATGCACACAAAAACATACATCTCGTGATCTAAGGAAAAGACGACACACTTGTGCGTGATGATGTGACATGCCACGCAAGGAGCCTGCTCACAACCTATGGAGAACGGGTATGAATGCACCGGCCTAAAGGTGGCTCCAAATCTCACTTATAAGTAGCTATGTCGAAGTCTAGGTCTAGCCTACGGTCTACATGGTCTCACAAGGTGGTCCAAGATCCTTCGGTCAAGCCTTGCTCCCCGGGTGTCTAACAAGGAGGTCACAAGGTGCAAGTCACTATGAGGGGGAAGACACGGTTAAGACAAAATCATCATTGAGGTATCATGTTCCCTTCCCAGACCCATTTTGTTCAAAAATATGTAAAAACTCAATGCAAACGAAATTAAAATAATAAACAAGTATTCACAAATGACGAAATGCAATTCTTATCTCTAACAATAATTAAGTAGATATGCAACAATTGTCTAAACTAGCAGCACATAAGCAACACACAACAGGTTAAAAAAGGAACATCCTCATCAACAATTTCAATCTTCCTCCATATTAATCAAAATAAAAGAAAAGGGCGGAAAAAGGAGGAAATAGTTGGAAAAAGTATACCAAGCGGTCTTCTATTCTCCTATTGTTTTGAATGCTTCATGTGTGCCTAAATCACTTGTTAGACAAACAACATATATATACAATGCAATATTTTTGGGTTTTTGAAGATTTTTCAATTTTTTTTTGTTTTTGTTTTTATTTTAAATACTAGACAAATATGTA
This sequence comes from Heliosperma pusillum, assembly GCA_022085475.1. Lineage (NCBI taxonomy): Eukaryota > Viridiplantae > Streptophyta > Magnoliopsida > Caryophyllales > Caryophyllaceae > Heliosperma > Heliosperma pusillum. The sequence goes on from JAIUZE010005976.1 coordinate 68,131, forward strand.
CAAAAATTCACAAGTATGCACAAAGGATATTTCCCTCACCACACTTAGACCGAACATTGTCCTCAATGTCCAAATGTAGGGGAGGATTGAGCAAAGTAAAAGAACATGTTTTGAAGTTTTTGATTTTTGAAAAATGAAAGAACACATAGTGGTAAGTATTCCCGCTTGTCACGCGGGTGACCCGGGTTTGATCCCCGACAACGGCACCATTTTGATAACTAGATTGTCCCGAACCTTATTATCAAATAAACCGACTTTCTAAACGAGTAATAGCCAAGTGCAGGTATCGAATCCACGGAGACGGTTGAAGTAAACGTTTATGCTAAGTCTAACAAGTAATGGGAGACAAATAGGGTGAATGACATGAACTTTTAAATGCGAATAAATTAAATAAAGCAAATTCAACAAGGAGATAAACGCTAGGGGAGATCAGGGGAACGAACCTACAACAAGTCTAAAGAATGAGAAGGAAATGCACATTCAAGAATAAAGGATAAACTTGGGTTGAGAATGTCTATCGAACAATACTAGCCAACAACCCTTAAACCGATCCTTCGAGTCAAGGTGGTCAACTGAAGGATAGGTGTCAACCTAGATGTTTCTAATTAGGTCATAATTACGCTACCCGGGTGAAGTCATCACCTTAGCCGGGTGACACACCAAATTCCTACAAGGCCCAAGTTCGCCCCCCAAAGTTTAATAAATGCAAGCAACCCGACCTTTTTGCCGGAGAAGCAAGTGAATCCTAATCCCCCTAGTCCTCTAACTAGGAAACTACTCTATCATGGCGAAGCACATACAACTAAATGAGGAACGTACGTAAATTATATGAATCGACATGTTCCAAAGGTAAAGACTCTAACTTTAACTCGATAAATACTCGATCTAAATAACAACACTAATTAAAAAAAAAAGTGCAAGTAATTAAATTAACTACCACAAACAAATGGGAAAATTAGGCTAAGGCATACAAAGAGTATTTGTAATAATAGAAACAGGGAAGAGTCAATTGCCAACAATAATGATTGTCAAGAAGTAAGGAAACGAAGATAATTTGCATAACTTTTAATCCAATCTTTAAATTCTTACAAAATTTTAAGATTCAATCTAATATCTCTCTAATACAATACTACTTTTTCTCTCGAAAAATCGATCTCCCTTCTTTTTCAGCCTAAAAATTCTTTTACATTGACTTTTGGAATTACAAAACAGAAGATGAGCAAAAGTCACCGTGAAACAACTCTACAATTGGCCCAAAATTCTTTTTCAGCCGGGTAAAATTTTGCCGGGTCTGGTGAAATTTTGCCTGGCGGTAACAACTCTACAATTGGCCCAAAATTCTTGAAATACGACGGGTGAAATTTCAGCCGGTTGGGTGAAATTTTGCCCGATGTCAATGTAGCTTCAAGAGTGCATGCTTCGTTCATAAAGCCGCTTCCGCCTCGATCACTCTCCCGCCGAGTCTTCATGCAATGTACCTACAAATTTACGTGTAAGTGAACGGGAATATATTCCAAATTATAAAAAGGATGCTATGTCCGAATCATGACGCGACTACTACGAAAACTAACTAAAATGACAAGAATTATAAGTTCTAGAGGTACAAATGAAGGTCAAAATGTCTAGAAATGAGGGGATGAAAAGAGACTATCAAATTTTCGGACACTTGAACGTTACTCGTCCTCGAGTAAGTAAGCAATAATGAGACCCTTCTTTGACCGAACTAAGTAAACTATTAAAATCCGAGGAAAGGAAATTAACGGGACTCCTCCGTCCTTTCAACTCACAACAAAATACAATAAGGTATGTATATCCTCGCAAGGTAAGTGGGGGAAAAATTAGGAAACTACTCTATCATGGCGAAACACATACAACTAAATGAGGAACGAACGTAAATCATATGAATCGACATGTCCAAAAGGTAAAGACTCTAACTTTAACTCAATAAATACTAGATCTAAATAACAACACTAATTAAAACAAAAGTGCAAGTAATTAATTTAACTACCACAAACAAATTGGAAAATTAATTTGGCTTAGGCATACAACGAGTACTTGTAATAATAGTAATAGGGAAGAAAAAATTACCAACTAGAATGATTGTCAAGAAGTAAGGAAACGAAAATATCTTGCATAACTTTTAATCCAATCTTTAAATTCTTCCAAAAGCTTAATATCCAATGTAACACCCGCAATCGTGGCCTATTTTATTTTAATAAAATTTTAATAATATTAGTTAGCTTAATTTTAGCTTTAGATTAGAATCTAGTTAGTTGAGTAATTTTCGTGTCTAATTTAGTAAATCTGAGTCCATATTCGGACTCTACTCAGAATTTCATGTGGGTTACGCCTTGGGTCACAATTTGGGCCTTTTCCCTTTCTCCACTCACCCAACCTAACCCATACTCTACTCATTTTCCACTCAACATTTCAGCAAACAATCCTCTCCTTCTTCCTCACCAAACCCCAAAACCCTAACCTCCATACTCACCATTGCTGAACAACACAAAGCTTCCCATATCTCATTCAATTCCTACCCAAATTTGTTGATTCTTAGCTAGTTCTTCCTCTTTTCTTCTTCTCTTTCTTTGAAGGTAATAAAATCCCGTCTTTTTCACTTTCATTTTCTCATCTTTTTCCAAGATGAAATTCTTCATCTTTTATGACAAATTTTGTATGAGGAGACTTAGAAGATCCGGAGAGAGACTACTTTCTAGTAGAAGAAGAGGAAGGAAATTGAAGACGCAAAAAGGTAACGGTGAAGGGTTACTCGATATCAATACGTGTTTTAATGCTTTAATGGTGGTTTTAGTTAGGAAAGATACAATCTTTGCCTTAATTTCATGAGGAAACATGCTTGTTGTTCTTTCATATGTGTGAATTTATCTTCTATGCTTATCTTCCATTAATCCTATGCTAAGTTACATTCAAGTTGTTAATTATGCTCATTTTATCATGTTTGGACATAAGATGGTTATTAAATGTGTCTTGGTTTGCTTTAATTGATCTTACCCAATGATTGGTGATGATTATTATGCATTAAATGTTGTTTGATGTTGGTAAATATTGTTGTAATTGAATGAGTAACCATGGAACTTCAATTTGGTTGTTGTTGAAGTTGAATCTCGTGTATATGTGTCCCAGCCGGCCGACCGGCCGCCGGTCAGCCGACCAGCTGGGAACTCGTCTGTTGTGAATTGTTTAACTTTGAGAATTTTGTGTTGCGTGAGTCTCAACCGGTCGACCGGCCGCCGGACCCCCAACCGGCTAGGAAATCTCTGTAAATTTGATTGATTTTTGATAGTCTGCTAGTCCCAGCCGGCCACCCGGCAGACGGCCAACCGGCTGGAACTCCCCCTTTCCCATTTTCTTCCTTTTTCTCATTTGGCATGTGACCCCAGCCGGTGTCACCCACCGGCTGGGGACCCCCTGTATATTTTTGGTGTTGTTTGGTGTGCTGAGGTACCAGCCGGGTACCTAGCAGGCGGTCCCCCTGACCGGCTGGCACCCATGCAGAATGTAGTTCTTTCTCAATTCTTTCCCTTATGCCCTCACATGTAATAATTTGTATGGTTTGTTTATCTTATAAACTCACGTAATAGCATTGAATATTCATGTTTAGGATATATGATATCTCACATGCTTATATCACATCTTTTGTGACGGTTTTGATATGTCCCCTCTTGAGTCGGTTCTACCTTATTCTTTGATTTAAGCACTATCTATTGAGTGTTATGAACTCTCATTTCCCGGCTACACCTTATCCTCGTTAGACTGGAATGTCGGAGCGATGAGGTGTATCCTTGATGCTTGTATGCATGTTTTAGTGGGGATATGACGACTTTGTTAGGATGTGAACGCAATGCGTTGATCGACCCGACCGTCAAATGTTGTATCCTTACGAGGTGGTGTCATTGCATGTAGTGTACTAGCTTGACTTTTGACTATAGATCTCTTTCCGCCTCTTTCGTGTGGTTTAGCCAAATTTGGGGTACTCGACGTGTTTGTATGATCTAGTCTTGGATCTGGAACGTCATACCACATGTCGAATCGGGAAATGTCATATCCCGAGAGTCTAGCCAGGTTTAGACTATGACTGTATTATCATCGTCGTCTTACCGAGAGGATTAGAGCCTTGTGTGTGCGAAATGCGTTATCGTACAAGATTCTGGGGAACGTTTTACCCCGTGGACATGTTTGTCTAAGTCTCGAGTATACGAAACGTCTTATCGTATAGAGTTCCGGGAAACGTCTTATCCCGTGAACGTGTTTATCTAGGTCATGAGTATACAAAATGTCTTATCGTATATGGTTCCGGGAAACGTCTTATCCCGTGGACTTCCATTGACTTGTCTTGCTATTGTACATGATGCTAGTGCGTGTCATTTACCGTGAGAGTTATGTTACCATATTCGTATATTTGGATGGATGTTTATATGTTGATTATTTGTGACCGTTTGGTGACTTGGCGTGGTTTGTATGTCGAGTCTCTACCTTATCAAGTATGTGCCACTAACGATGAGATGTAAGCCCTAGTGTGTGTATATAGATGCCTAAGGGTGTCTTTCCCGAATCTGTTCATAATCTGATGCTTACGGTTTAGTATTCCATATGCCTATATCTTATTATATTGAAATGCATATTTGTACTTCACCTATGCTTATGCGTATGCTTCTACATGTTTATTACCGTTTATGTATGTTTACTTATGATATGGCTGGGAGAACCTGGAGTTACTCCCCACTGACAGTGGCGTTCATGTTTCATGAATAAACAGGTTGCTCGCTTGGACATTTCTTGCCTTTTTGGGTTCGGGTGTGAGTTAGCGGGCGTCGGCCCTTATCGATTCTCCCTCTTGATGTTTTAGCTAGTTCACTAGACTCTATTTTACGCTTGACTACGTTTTGAGAGATTAAGTCTCCTTGTAGTACTTTATACTTTAGTTTGTACTTTTCTTGACAGTCCTCGTACCTTTCTTTTGGCATTTAAAAGTTTCTAAAATTTCGTATTTTTCGCTATTTAAATCGCATGCTTGTTATGTTTATTTTCCGCTATCGCGAAGGTTGTCACATCCAATCTAATATCTCTCTAATACAATACTACTTCTCTCTCTAAAAATCGATCTCCCTTCTTTTTCACCCTAAAATTCCTTTTATCTTGGCTTTCGGAATTACAAAACAGAAGACCTGCAATGACCAGACAATCAACTCTTTAATTTTTTATATAGATTATAATACTATAAGTATGATTTTAATTACTCATTTCAAGTCATTCTGCGCGATTTGATTTATTTCTGATTGGGTATTTCTTGTTGAGTTAGACTGTTAGTTATAGGTTAGCAAATTTCTGTACAATTTAACTTTCAGGTCTCATTTGGGTTTCGCAATTGGGTCAATTTCAAATCTCGAATCAACCTTTTAAGGGCCTAGTTGATTTTGTCAGGTCTGATTCACTTATTAGTTTTTTGTAACTTAGTTTCATGAGTTAATTCCAAACTCTGACCTTGCGTAATTTATTTTACCAAAACTTTGATGTTGCATGTGAACATGTTTTGTGAACCTCCACTAGAAGTATGATTGCCAAAATCACTCTTAATAGTGGTCATGAATGACATTTCCATCTAGCAGTATTCCATTTTCATTGAAAAAAGAATATATTTCATGAATGATTTATCCTAAGAAAATGTCTATTAATTATCTCTAGTTGACGTGACATGATCCTCTTTCACAATTATCTCTACACAGAAGAGCGGAAGAAGATGCCGCATGCATCCAGGCGCAAATGACAACACATGTATAGAGGCAGCCTTTAACATATCAATAAGCTTTTAATTTGACAAACGAAAGTTACCTACTATAAGAAGATTACCATAAATCAAATGCATTGGCATATTAATACACGCAGTTACAATATGAATACATTTCTTTTGGGCACTGTTGTTCTGTCGTGGGCTAGTCCATCTATATGAAAAATTTATAGTCTGAATCTTCACATATTACATATGTCATGATATTCTTGCATTTAAGATTTCGAATCGAAATAAACCACCGTCCGTTAAAAAAAGAATACACCTAAAAAAAGATGGATATTTGAAACTAAATGCACAAAATTGAAATGGTCACATAAGATATAAAGTAAACAGTGGAATATACGCACACATTTTTTGCATAAATTAAGCCTACGTGACAAAACAACATATTCCTCGTAAGGTAAAAGTGCCTAAAACAAAATCGAGACCACATGGAAGTACAAGATAGAGTACGAGATTGTAAGCACCAGTACGACAAAAATTATATTCCAATTCAAAGCGAAAACAAATTAAGTGATGAAGTAGATGAGATTTGAACCTTCGGTCTGTAAAACTACAGAATATTATAATAATATCAGGCATGATTTTCTCTATTGTTTTGTATGTAATCATAAACCTAATAATAACTCCTAAAGAAGAATTCTAAAACGTGTAATAAAGACAATTAGTCAATACAACAACAACAACAACAACAACAACAACAACAACAACAACAAAGCCATAATATAAAAAATTAGTCAATACCTGTATAAAATCCATTTCCCACTTTCAAGCAAAACGTAGTCTCTAATCAATAGCAAGCGTTTGATGCCTGTAGTTGAATGTATGCACAAAAATATGGGTTCCGAAAATAATGTAGATAGACAAACTTTACATTCTTAATATCATAGCCCAAAAAGAAGCAAAGGTAATTTTGTGTTTTGGCCTAGTCAATTAGCAAGCAAAGACTGACACAATTAAATGATGTAGGAGCTTAATAATGATCAAGTAATGCATTGAAATGAATGGTCTATTTTGTAGATAGACAAAGCATAGCCTGACATTCAGTTACTCAAATGTATGCATGATAGCTTTTGCAGGAATCAGTTGATAGAGCATCACATAAAGTGCAAACTAAAGAAAGTCTAAAATATATGCCAAAGATAATTGGTAAAAGAATACACCTTAATCGTCTTTGCTTTGTCTAACACGTCATGTGAAACGTAACTCGCAGTTAGGAAATGCAAGGCAAACTGTAATTTATCATCATACGCTCCATCAAGGTCGTGAATTAAAGGAAGATATGAAATCTGGAAGCAACCATGACACCTGCGACACGATTTTGTGACTGAAAAATGAACAGGTTCGACTTAAGCATTGGAGCAAGAGGGAGAAAAACCGGCAAAATTTGGTCATTAAAGTGTAGAAATTTATCTTATTTTCTAGATTTCTAACTCCCCGTTCATTTAATGTAATTTTGTTTAGCTAATATAATTTTATGCAATGTACATGGGTTCAATCCCTACAAATAGGACAAGTACGATGAGAAACTCTTACGTTTAAATGTCCAAATCAGAAGATCAACTCAAATGCACATACACTACAAAATTTTGTTGATGCTAGTATAACACCATAAAACTTACCAGACTCAAACAAAGATCGTGTGCACCAATACAAAAGCCATCAACATAATCTTATATACCTTCTTAAAGTTTATACTAAAAAAATATCAAGCATAACATAAAAGATTTGTATCACTACTGTCACAAATATAAAACTAAAACAAGAAAAGTAGTCACAAATATAAAACTAAAACAAGAATAGTTGCATACACATACACTGATAACATGAACACACATAAAGAAAGAAAAACTTATATCAGAGTACTTTATATCTATGAATTCAATGACCCAATCTTGTATCGTTGTTCAAACCAAATAAACGGGACAGAGGGATTGTTGGTGATTTAAGAGTCATCGATCATTTAAGTATAATTGGATGTCGTGGTAGAAATCATACGAAGCTCGTAACTGTATAATATGAATTGGGAGTGTGGAGTACACGTTTGTATATAAACTAATTATCGAGTTAGCGGGATGTACGGAAGGAGGAAACAATATGCAAAAGCATGTTAAGACAAATTAAATTTGTGAACAAGAAAATAGTATGTTTTGACGGAAGAGTCAAAGGATGCATACTCTTCTATAAATAAGAGGAAGCATATCATATTCAAAGCATAACAAAAATTTTGATTTCTACCATCTACAAATCTTACAAAACAGTAAAGTTTTATTTGTTTCTCGCCTAAGATTCAAAGATCGGTGTAGTTTTATCCACGGATTGATTTCACGGTAACCCTAGGCTAGTAAAGGGGCGAAATACTTTCTAAGGAGAGCAGTCCTTTGCGACTCTACATTTATCCAAGCACCATATTTCAGTTTTCTATATCATCCTGTTTGATTCACTATATACAAACCCATTTTATACAAGATTCTTAGAAATTATTTCACTATTAAATAGTGTTTGTGCCATGGATGATATGAAAGGAAAAAGTAAGTTTGAGATACTGGAAAAATTTGAAGGAATTGATTTTCGAAGATGGCAGTAGAAAATGCACTTCAAACTTTCTCATTTGAAAGTAGCATATCTGATTACTACACCATGTCCTCCGGAACCGGAAGATGATCATGCTATTGATGCCCTCCACATGAAAGCTAAATGGGAGAATGATGATTATATATGTCGTGGACATATATTGAATGGAATGTCAAATGCTTTATTTGATATGTATCAACATGTTGAGTCTTCTACTGTACTTTTGGATCAATTGGAAAAGAGGTATATGGATGAAGATGCCACAAGTCGCAAGTTTCTGGTAAGTCGTTTTATGAATTTTAAGATGACAGACTCTTGGCCCGTGTTAGAACAATTAAATTAATTAATTCATATTATTAATTGTTTTTCTCAATATGACATGCCTATGAATGAGAATATGTCTGTATCCAGTATTATTTAGAAATTGCCACCGACATGGAAAAATTTTAAACATGAATTAAAACATAAAAAGGAAACCATGACTTTGGCTCAACTTGGACGGAGTCTCCAAGTCAAGGAAGGCCTTAGGGCCGAAGAGAATGCCAAATCTACCGAAAAGAGTAATCCAAATGATTCCTTTATTAATATGGTGGAACATGGGGAAGGTTCTAAATGGAAAGGCAAAGGCAAGAAATGTCCTTTTAAGGGAACTAATGATGAACCAAATAAGAAACCAAAAAGTGCTTATTGGACATGCGGTAAAGTCGGCCAGTTTAAGGCAGATTGCAGAGTGAGGAAGAAGAAACTAGCGGGGAAGAGCACCAAAAAAAGGTCCAAGGACCATGGTGCTTCTACTAGTCAAGGTAATTGACAACGTCAAATATTATCGTGTCTAGTAGTAATTTTTAGAGTCTTTCGTTATACTTTTTACGGGTCATTAGCTTTGTTTTATGTTAAATTTAGTTTTTGTAATAATGTTAGTATTTAGTATTTTAAGTCAATTTTGAGAGTCAAATCCCGAAAGTCAATAAAAGTCAAACCCGAAAACCCGAGACCCAAAAACCCGGAACTTGAAGTGGGCTAGCAATGAATCACCAAGGTTTGAAGACAAAGCCCAATGGGTCAATGGAAGTCAAGGCGGGGTCAATATCCATGGGGTCAACGAAAGTCAAGAAGGAAAACAAGGCAAAAAATTCGGCAGTGCTCGACGCAGCCTGCGTCGTAGGACGCAGCCTGCGTCAGCACGACGCAGCCTGCGTCGTAGGACGCAGCCTGCGTCATCTCTCAGCACGGGTTTTCTTCCTTTTCTCGTCTTGTCTTTTGGAAGCCCATCTTTCAAGGCCCCTAGGTTTGCGGACAAAGGGTATAAAAGAAGATTTCTGAAGAGAGGCAAGAGGGAAGCATTCACCATACAACATCATATTTTCCTTAGCATTTTTCTCTCTTTTTGTTCTTCAAGTTTGGCTCTTGTAATAGGTTTTTCCTTAGAAATTGGTTGTATTATGAAGACTATGGGTAGCTAATCTCCTTTTGCTTAGTGTAATTTGAACAAGTTCTTCCCTTTTAGCATTGTAAGACCTTTTTAATCCTTCCTTCTCTATTTAATTCCATTTTCCTATGTTTGAATTTCATCGTCAACAATGAATTGTTGTTAAGACTAACCATCTTAGTAATTGTTTGTTTGATTAAATTGCTTTGTCTTGATGAATTTGGTTGATTTGTCTTGATATTTGTTGAAGCAACTTGAAAGATTGTAACTTTGGTTTAAAAGTTGGAATCTTTTGAGTGTAATTTGGGTTATTGTGTACTTAGGACATGGTTTAATGTTTTATTACATGATTCTAGCATGCTTCTTTGGTTTTGTGCTTAAAGCTTGCATCTTTATTTATGCTTATGTTTTAATAAGTATGGGTTTAGTTGTATTGAGTCATTTATGGATGGTTTAATTCATTTGTGGCTAGTTCTTAGAAGTTTGTAATATATAATTAGAGAAAGGAAGGAAAGGAGGGGTCTTTACTTTGTTAATTGTGGGGGAACTTGGGATAATTGCACTAAGTTATTTCTCCATATTTGAATCTTTGAGTATTTAGTTAGTGTTGGTGATTTTTAGACTTGATAATCATTTCTCATGAAAAACTTCTCCCTATTTGTTATCTACATGTTTACCATTGTGAATATCATAGTTTGTAAGTAATTCTAGTCTTTGTTTCAATTAGTGTTTTAATTTGTGGTTAGATTAATTAATTTGTTTAATCAGTTTTTAGCAAGAGTCTAGATTAGATTTTTAGCATTCATCGCCTTCCCTTGGGTTCGATCCTTGTCTTACCCTTACTACCCTTTACTTAGGTTGGTTTGAGTCTAGATTCGGTTTTATAAATTGTTATTTGGCATAGCTAATTTGTGGAATTAACGACCCCGTAAAATAAGCTCGTCAGTAATATACTAACTTGTGTTAAAAATAATTCTAATAAGAATTATGTTACATATTTTGATGAAGCAAATTATGTACAAGATGATGAAATCATTTGGTGCATTGATTCGGGTGCAACAAGACACGTTTGCAAAAATCGTTCTTGGTTCAAAGACTTTGTACCAGTAAAAGACGGTTCCATTCTTCACATGGGCAACGAATCAACCGCGAAAAGACAAGTCCGTGAAAATATTACTTTAGTATTTAGTTCTGGAAAGTCCATACTATTATATGATGTATTATATGTACCCGATATAAGGAAAAACTTAGTATCAGGAGGATTATTAAATAAGTACGGCTATAAGCAAGTTATATAGTCGGACAAATATGTATCATCAAAGTCAGGAATATTTATAGGTTTCGGATATTATTCTAATGGGATGTTTATGTTAAATATTAATAAGATAGATGATTGTGTTTATATGATTTCTACTTCTTCTTCTCCTTATTCTTTATGACATGCTAGACTTGGTCATGTTCATTATAAAAGACTACTTCATATGTCTAAACATGATTTAATTCCGTCTTTTGATTTACAAAATCGTAAATGTGATACATGTATGCTTACCAAAATTACTAGACAACCGTTTAAAAACATTGTGAGCACATGAGAAATGTTGGATTTAGTACATAGTGATGTATGTGATATATGTGATTTACATTCTACTCCATCTTTGGGAAATAAGAAATATATGAGAACTTTTATTGATGATTATTCTTGTTTCTGTTATATTTATTTGTTGCATACAAAAGATGAGTCACTTGATAAGTTTGATATGTATGAAAATGAAGTTAAATTACAACAATCATGTAAAATTAAAAGACTTTGAACCGATCGAGGTGGTGAGTAGTTTGATCCTAAGTACTTTGTGAATTGTGGAATTATACATGATATTACTCCTCCATACACACCACAATTGAATGGCGTAGCGGAAAGGAAAAATAGATCTGTAAAGGAGATGATGAATTCCATGCTTTTGCAACAGGAGTTGAGGGGCAGGGCAGTGCTATCAAAGTGTGGAGCAGAGGTCAGGACATGGGTAGGCAGGGGGTAGCCAGTGGGCAAGCCAGGGGACAAGCCATGGGTAGCCAGGGGGTAGCTGATATACTATATATTTAGACCAACTCCCCTCTTCATTCTCTTCTATTTCAATCTTATTTAATGCGTTTTAGCGACGGTTTTATTGCATTTTTTGCCTACTATCACGCTTTGCTTTCTTATCGTGAACTTCCGTATCGTTTTATAGGAAATATGCTCAAAGAAGTATGAGACGAGATGAGAAGCAAGAAACCGTCACTCAGCATATAAGGAAAAGAAGAAATAAAAGAAGAAGAAAAAATGAAGAAAAGAAGAGAAGGAAGGGGAGTCCCAGCCGGTCCTGGCCACCGGCGGGCGGCCGGCCGGCTTGGGAGACGGCATAAGGAAAGAAAGAAGAAAGAAAGAAGAAGAAAGGAGCAGTAAGTCCCAGCCGGTCTAGGCCACCAGCGGCCGGCCGACCGACTGGGACCCCTAGTCCGCAAATTCAATCTTTCTTATTTTGAACCTTTAATCCCACCAACCTATAAATACCCCTCTCTTAATTTATTTCTACACACAACCCTAGATAAAAGAACCCTAGTATTTAGTAAGAAATATTTCCCTAATTAGCAACCTAATTTCTCTTAATTAGTTACAATTACTCATATTTCTAGTTAGTTATTATTAAATCTAGTCTTTCTCTTAGTTATTAGTGAAGATTTGGGTTGTAATTTGAAGACAAGAGGGGACTCTTTCTTCCATTATTCATTCAAGTTCTCATCTTTTATCACATGTTTGGTAATTTCTCATCTTTATTTTATTTACTTGTCATTTAATTGCTCTTTCTTATTTATTTGATTAGTTTACATGTTGAATATGCCTTCTCTTGTTTATTTCACATCAAAGTATCCATATTTAATGCTTTCCTCCATTAATATGAGCGAGTAGTGTATTGCTAGGGTAGATGGGGGATTTAATGTAGGTTTATGTGTCGATTATGGTAATTGGGCATAAAGATTAAGTCTTTTGGTAGTCTACTTGGTTTGTGCACACAAGGTGTTTGTTGAAATGCTTGAACGAGTAATTTGAGTCTTTTCCATGTTTAATTACTAGTTTGAGTGAGGGCTTAGACTTGTATTGTTTTTGTGTGTGTCTTGGATGTTTAGGGGGAGGTTATGGCGAGAACCCAATCGAACCTTAGGCCAGGACTCATCTTGCACCGAGAGGAGGAGGCTTGCCTATTTACCGTCTTGCACCGAGAGGTGGAGATATGTTTAGACTCACTATTAGACTAGTCTTAACCCCCACCATAATTGACCTATACTTATATTAATGAACCCATTCACCTTAGTTTCTTTTAATCTTTGTTTTAAATCGCATATTTGCCTCCTTGTTAGTCTTGTTTAGCATTAATCATCTTCAACTTGCTTTTAGCTAGAATTAAACTAGAATTTAATCTATCCGTCTTAGAACCATAATTACCGTCCCTTGGGATACGACCCTTGCAATACTCAACGATAACTCGTTCTCTTGCGAGGTTAAATAAAACACACATCAAGTTTTTGGCGCCGTTGCCGGGGACGGCAATATTGGATAAGATAGTCTAATTGATTTTAGGCTTAGTTCACTTTTATTTGTTTGATTTCCCATTTGTCCTAGTGCATCTATTCGCATTAGGACTATTTGATCTTTCTTTGAGTGCATGAGTAGGTGTTTTATCGGACCTCTTTTCCCGCTTGATCGAGAGATTGAGAAGACTTTCCGGGCAAGAAGAAGACAAGCACTTGCTTCTTTAAGAATATCCCCCATTCTTACTTCCACAAATATTGAACCATCCACAACTGGTTCATCCACTTCTCATACCTCCAATTCCACCTTATCACCCTTCATCATGCCAACAAACCACCCTCCAATCCCTTCTCCCATAAATTCACCCACTTTCCTCATAAAATTTCAACAACACCTTCCACCCACAACACCAAATTCTCCAATTCCACCAAAATCACCAACAAACAACCCTTTCATACAAGAAATGACGGACCAACCTATGGGTTATTACAATAGGTCGGACCATAATTGGTCTTGCTCGGCCATTAACTATGGAGCTATTGCTCCTAACACCTTTGAGCTTAGACACCATGTCATATCTTTCATTCAACAAGACATCTTAGACATCTTTCATGGGTTGAAAAGTGAAGATGCTCATGAGTATTTAGCGGGTTTTAAGGAAAAAGCGGGCACAATCAAAAGAAATGGAATCACCGAATATCAAATTCTTCTCATGCTATTCCCATTTTCCTTGAAAGACAATGCCACGAAATGGTTGAAGTCTCATGAACCGGGTACTTTCACCACATGGGCTAGCCTTTCTAAGGCTTTCATCAACAAATTCTACCCTCCTTCCAAGACCGCAAGGATAAGGCATGAAATTCAAACCTTCAATCAAAAATATTTTGAGACATTGAGTGAAGCTTGGGAGAGGTTTCGAGATCTACTCACTTCGTGCCCACATCATGGTATACCATAGTGGATGACTACACAAACCTTTTTCCAAACACTTGAGCAAAGGTTTAGAGACATGATAGTGGCGGCTTCCGGCGGTACAAGATGAATAATGCCAAGATCACGGAGATGATTCAAAACATTTCCGAAATGGAGAGTAGCTATGCCTCAAGAGAAAGTGGGGGTAAGAGTTAAGGGCCTAGTAGGCTTGAGTTGGAGAAAAACTCAAGTTGGATGAGCTATCAAAGAAGTTTGATAATTTGGGGTTGGAAAGAGGCAAGGGACAAATTCATCATATCCAATGGGAGAGACCTAGTCATGCTAGAGTCTACTATCTTGAGCAACCAAGGTCTCCTCCTAGAACCTACGCTCAACAACCTATTTGTGACACATGTGGTGGTGTTGCCCACACATATGACTTGTGCTCTTCCTTTGCAAGAGATGACCATCTTCAACATGATTGCTACTCTTTGCAAGAACAACCAAGGTACTCCTATCAACGCCATGAAACCTTCTACCGGGCATTTCCCAATCAAGACCCGAGGCTTTCTTATGAGGGTCAACCCTTGGACCCCAAATATCAAGCTCCTCAATATCAACCACCTCCTAAACCCGACCATTCAAGGTCTTACAACAACAACAACCATGGCCAAAATTCCGACTCTAGGAGATTTTCACATCAACGCAACCAATTCTATGTCCCTCCTCCATTTAGAGATCAAAGAAACAACAACAACCGAAATCAACACAACAATCACAATTCCCAAAATCAACAAAATTTCCAACAACCACCTCCCTTGATTGAACAACCCAACTCTTCAATTGAGCAAAATTTGAAAGGTATGGAGAATAGGGCTATGCAACGTGAAGCAAATATGGATCAAATAATCAAACTCTTGAGATCTGACATTTCTAATGTCCAAGCTCAACAAAGAAATTCTGATTCTTACTCAGCCAACCAAGAACCCATTAATGTTAAAAAAAAAAGGGGAGCATATTATACCGATCCAAGGCTCTCACCATAAGGATGGGCCACCACATCACCAACAGTTGCATGCTATCACTTTGGTGGGTGAGAACACATTGAAAGAATCTCAAAAGTCCATGAATTCCAATGATAAAAGAAAGTTGAAGGGTAAGATGGTGGAAGACCATTACCCCAGTGAAGAAGAAATGGCGAGGGAAAATGAAATCACCGAACCTCCTACAAATGTGACCCAAGATTACACACCTCCTCTACCTTTTCAAATCCGGCCCAAGGCCGTGAGTAAAGAGAAAACTTTGCAAAATTTGTGGGAATGCTAAAAAAGCTTGAAGTCTCATCACCTTTCACCAAGGTAGCGAGCCAAATGCCACTTTACACCAAATTTGTTAAGGAGGTGTTGACCAAGAAGAGGAGCATAACCAATAATGGGCTTGTAGCCTTGACGGGAGAGTGTAGTGTGGTGCTTTTAAACAACATGCCTAAGAAACTTCAAGATCCGGGGAGCTTTTCTATACCTTGTGTGGTGGGAAACATTCCAATTTCAAGAGCTCTTTGTGATCTAGGAGCTAGTGTTAGCATCATTCCTCTTCCCCTTGCAAAAAGGCTTGGCCTTGAAGATTTGATACCCACTTGCATGACCATACAACTTGCCGACCGCTCGGTCAAATATGCTAAGGGAATTCTTGAAGATGTCCCGGTCAAAGTGGGTAATGTCGACATCCCCGCCGACTTTGTGGTCTTGGACATTCCCGAAAACCAAAAAACTCCCATTATCCTTGGGAGACCATTCATGGAAACCGGAGGTGTTGTAATTGATGTGAAGAAGGGGCACCTCTCCTTTAATGTTGGTGAAATCAAAATTAACTTTTCTTTGATGGTGGGTTTGTCCAAGCCAATGGTGGAAAGTGTCTATTCGGTGGATGTCATTGAAGGAATTGTTGGTGATTTGAGAAAAGAGAAGAGTGATGAAAATAATGATTCGATGGATGTTGTGGCTTTGGAGAGTTCTAGGGAGAATGAAATGAATTGTCTTATTGATAATGAAATTGATACATATTTGAATTCTCCAATTCCGTTGGATTTAGGCTCTTTAGAAAGTGATCCCTGGCTCCTTGATTCCTCTTCTAGTTGGGAGAGCCAATTTGATGAAATTGAAGAGGTCATGAGAGAAAATTGCTTGGAAAAATCTCTTCTTGATGAAGAAAACGGTGAAGTTGAGGTTTTCCTTCCTCCTTCACCTACCTCTTTGAAGCCTTCTATGCCATTGCCTCTTAATCCTCTTAAGAGGGTGAGTGTTTTCACACTCTTTACCCCTCCCGTCTACCAAGATAAGCCACCCAAAATTGCCAAGGGGAGTGGAGAGTTGCCATGTGAGACTTGTTATATCTTGCCAACATCTTCTACTTTATACCACAATGAAAACGGTGAAGAGTCGATCGATCACTACAACAATTTAACACTTGTGTAACAACAAATTCGTGTTAATCTGTAAACAACAATAGAAAAACACAAATAATGAAACAAAATAATAATTTTCTTAAATCAAAGAATTTCGGGTACAATCTCTATTTATTCTACTGATTCAATTTCCGCAAATTAAATATGTAGGAGGGTCTTGATTTGAAGACTTGATTCTCCTTTGACAAATTGGATTTTCTCCTCTTCAAACTGACGGCAACGGATGCTTGATGTCGGATCAAAGAGTAACTTAATATTCAAATCTAGATGACTAGAAATGAATACCTTCTTTATTTTCTCTAAGTTTCTCTTGGGAGAGAATTTTTATAGAGAGAATTTGGGGTTTTGTAGTGTTTTTGTGAATACCAATTTTTGTGTTTTTTGTGGAGATCAGTCAAAATAAGAGGGTTTTGCTCTCATTTTATAAGACTTCTGCTACGGTGCAACTAAGTGTGAACTAACAAGTAACAACTGCTTCTCCTGTTTTCCGTTGACTTACTCAATAGTCTCATGCATATTCTAACAATCCCACCTTAAGTGGAACAAATATAGTATTTGTTAAATGACCACCTATTTTTATGGAACAAACCCAATGCACTATGACCAAGTATTTTGTTTCATTCACCAAGTTATTGTTAGTGCACGGTTCTTCTGCATTCACAGATGGGGCTTGCTTTCTACGAAGTATTTATTTCTTATAAGAAATTCTTGGGCTTATTAACCTTCGTCTTTTGGGCATGGGTCCAATGACTTATAATTTGTCTCATACTTTGTATCAAAATATAGCACACCTATTTCTCGAGTAGACCAATTTTATACGGAGTATTTTTGAAAAGACGAGCTGAACACCGTCATACTTGTTTCGGGCTAAAATTCACCGACCCATTTTTAAGACGATAAATTTTCCCGTAAGTCAACATTTGACTTATGACTCATTTTTAATAATGTGAGACACATTTTTATGTCTACAAATTTGCCCCCTCGGGATTGGATCACGTACACGAATTTGAGTGTTTAAGCGTGAGACAGTCCCGACATTACTTGTTGCAGCAACGCGGGTCCATTGAGTATTTTCATTTCTTTCATCGGCTTGATTTTTGACGGACCGAATGAATAACCCACGCAAAGCCGAGACAATCACGTTTCTAAACAATTTTGACTAGAAATGAAGTTCGGCTTTTAATTATGTTGTAGAAAACAACTTCCTTTACCAGCAAGTGATAGAGTTTGACCCCAACTAGACAAGTAAGTTAGTGTTCTCTGAAAATATTTCCAAGATAGAATTTGTTAGTCTTTCAATGCTAATCAAATTTAAATTGTTAAACCACCAATTACTATAAAAGAAAAGGTAGTTTCACAATTTTTTTTATTCAATCAGCATCTCTTCACGCCAGAACTCAGTGCTGTGCCATATCCAAGTTGACGCCTTAGACGACTCGAAAGACCGACCGGCATACCGCATACACACCGAGCAAAACTTCAGGTTTGTAGGTGAGCAAAATTATCGATTTTACTTACCAATTTTTTTTTATTTTTTTTTATGTATGCAGCCTATTTAATTTGTTCTCCGACCGTAAGCGAACTTCTCGTCATCATAGCTGCTTCATTGTTGACGTGAACCCAGTATTGTGCCCCGCCAATAGTGACGCCATAATTACGGATCCCTCAAAATTCTGACCCGGAATCATATATGCTGAGATGAAAACGGATCCTTGACGGTGTAACACACGAGCAGCACCATCCTGAACAGCTCCCACTACGCGTCTGCTCGTTCGAACCACCTCCCATGGTTGTAGCATCAATACGACATCAACCTGATGGGTATTCGTTGTATTCGAGATCTCATGATGTGTGAACAATGAATGGCCGAATCAATCGTCATATTCGAGACGCGATCTAGACGACAATCGAAAGCAAATTCGACTTGGTGGACGTCGAGCAGCATGAAATACAGTGTGCATATAACTGGTCTTGAATTCAATTAGACGGAAATAAATTTAATTTGGGACGAGAATGGAATTGGGGATGACAAATTGATTTGGATTTCTTTGTCTTGTGCACTACTTTTTTTTTTTTTTTTGACAAATGGAAAGATGAGAGTTTTACATTATAGTGGTATGATTCACTATACCATACCTATAAACTACAACATAAAACAACAAAACACAAATCAGTAGAAATAAACTGTAACAAAAGTGATGACTTCTTCGGGTAATAGCGCCATGATGGTAGGGAACGGTAGACTGGGCTCGAAGAACATCCACAGCATCAAGAAGGATTATAACTTCAAGAGACCAACGAAACGATTGAACTCCCAAGCGATGAGACCAAGATGCACTTACGCTTAGAAAACGTAGAAATTTTTGGTGGAATGCAAGTCGACAAAGACCGCCTCCGATGGAGAAAGATCTCCTACATCTTGGGGATCTAACAAGGTAATCAATAGACCGACAAATCAAGAAGCTCAACCACTTGATATAGACGAAAAAGGAGCATCCTTCAACCAATCCCTTAGTTAAGAACATGATGGAGATTAGTTCTGGGAAAGCTCCAAAGGAGCCCAAATCAAGAACCAATTTCCTGGCCATACACAAAAACCACAAGCAATACCCCAAGTGAAGCAAAATACCAAAGATTAAGGGACAGGGCACCCTTAACCACCAACAAGGGTGTAATCCGCAAGCGAAATTTATTGTTAAACAAGTAAAACAACTAAAACAAAGACTCTCATTATAGGAGATTATAAACAAGAACAACAAAGGTAATAAAATAGAAACAAGCAGCATTGAGAAAAAGGTGGAACCACCACAACCGACCCAACCATCGCCACAACCAAATCCCATGCAAACAATCTCGACCAAATCTCAACCACCAAAAAAACCAAAAAACCAATTAAGCCCACAAAACAAACACTAAGGAATCTGATTATCCATCCTTCCCACCAAACTAATTACACCTAACTAAACCAGCAGCACACGGAACAACAACACGACAAACCCATATAGAGATACGACAACCATAACTCAGAAATACATACATGGAAGAAACACGCTGAAACCCGAAAAGGGTCAATCATGCACGACAGTTAAGGGCACGACAGGTGGGGGAGGGGGCGAGGGGGAGGGGAACACCATGTCGGACCCTTAACCACCGTACATAAAAGTTTTTTTTAAAAAAAAAAAAGAAATCGGATTTCATCGTGAAGCTTACCGGGGAAGGTGGGGGAAGGGGCGAGGGAAAGGGGAAACACCTTCGACTGCATGCAAGGCTGGAAACGGCCGATCGGAACCAACATACAGGTTGCGTTGTGCACTACTTGAGTCCCTGCTTCCCCTTCATATTATTCTCATTACGTTTTTTTTTTGGTTTAATAATGTACTTCGTATAATATGGTGGGGGTTTGGTTATACACAAGAAAAATGGAATGGTGGGGTTGTATTTTGACTTTGAATACTCACAATTCCTTTGGTTTGCTTTTGGATTTTAGAGACACGTGGGGCCGTGGGCTTGTCCATTTTTCTATCATCATTTTTTTTTGTTTTTTACTCTTTTTTTTTTAAAAGAGAATAATTTGTTTATCTTTTGTCTCAGGAGACAATATGGTGCACTTCAAGACGAGCAAATCTCAAAGACTGGCAAGAAAAACTTAGTGACGGTCGACAATGCCAATGACGAAGCAGATGACGGAGTCAAGCATGTCATTTTCCCTCCTATGACGGTTTCCTTCGCCGAGTGTTGGTTACCGATGACATATCCGACGAACTTAGACTGTTGGTGGCACGAAGCCGAAAACTCCTCTTTGGTGTTCCATTCTTCACGTCATCAAGGCAGCAAGGCCGTGACACCTTTTTTTTTCGGAATTTTCACGCAGAGACGAAGTTTAAGCTAGAAGGTACAACATCTGAAACATTAAAGGATTCATTGTATTTTCTTTAGCTTAAACATTTCCTTTTATGACACTTGAGAGTGTATTTATTTTGAAAACATGGATAATAATAAGTCGAGTCATTTTTTTTATTTCTCAACCTCGCATATCTATTTTGTTTTACCATAGTTTAGACTCTTATGGGTTAGGAGTAAGATAAGGTTTTTTTTGTGTGTGTGGCTGGACTAAAGCAAATTGTTTACTTTAGCTGCCTACGTACCCTTAAAGCACGAGCGAATTGTACTTTACGAGATCAAGCCAATGTAGTTCATTGAAGGGAGTTTGGGTTTTTGGATTTTTTTTTTGTAGTTTTTTTTTTTTGATTTTTTTTGTGTGCACAGTTTAGGCTCGTGCTCAGGAGCTTATTGCTGAATTGTCGTCTCACGGATAGCAGCGCTTCAAGAACTTGGCGTTGATCGGACAAACACGCACTCCATCATTGTCAACAATCTTGTGCGCGCCATTGGTGTAGACTTCTTTCACAACGTAAGGACCGTCCCACTTTAAGGTGAATTTGTTCTCGGCCTTACGAGGCATGATGTCGGGTCGCGGCTTTTCGCTTGTGCCTAGGTTGATTTCTTTCAAGTCGTCAACCGTTGTTTGTACCCCATCTTCAAGAGTTTTTAGAGTTTCACCAACCTCTATCTCATCATTTGAATCTGGGTACTCTTGTGTCGCCACGTGATTGGACGAGACAAAATCCTGAGCGATTTTCCCTTGACTCGACCTTTTCTGGGGGTTCGTGAAGATGATAGTGCGTTCCTTTACTTTTAGTGATTTATCCACAGTTACTTCCACTTCACGATGGCGTCTCATTCGTGAAGGAATGACACTGTGGATGTCGTTGGTGAGGTCGATTGTAGCTTCCGTCTTAGAGGTCTTTTTCTGCTTTCTTCGGCGCCTCTTTTGCACCTTCGAGCTACCAATGCGACTAAAGACTGATTTCTTCACCTCTTTTCCTCCAACACGAGTGAACACTGACGTACTTGGTATTTGTCGTTGCGGACAGGATGTTAACTGCACCTGGATGGTCTCTTCCCTTTCTCCCAACCTGTTAAACACCGAAGCCCGAGTCGTAGGAGTATGTCGGCCTAGCCTATCAAAAACAGACCTTTGTGGTAGCATTTTCGTGTTCTCGCCTTCACTTTCTGCGAGATATGCCACAATATATTGCGATGAAGCTGACTTTGCCTTACGTCGTGCAGAAATTTGAACTGGCTCTGGAGGTGAAATACCAACACCAACCTTTCCGACTTTAAGTGTGCTACCTTGTTGATGCAACTTCTTCTGCGTTTAATTCAAACCATACGGGGTGACTTCAATCACTTTTTCCAATAGAGTTGGATTTTTGAAATTGTATCCGGACTTCGACATGAGCTTGTAAGCATTTGGATCGAATTGTCCCTTTGTTGAATCTTCCGCAACTGCTTGGTCCTCTTTCATCGACGCGTCGTCATCAATTGTTCTAGTTGATGTGGAAGCTTTATTTCGAGGTGTGAACTTTGCGAAGGGCGCCTCTCCCTCTTTACGCTTTGATTTTGGCACGTACTTGAGAATCGGCGTTGCTTTCTGCGTGATCAGAACGACTTTCTTTTCAGCAGGTTTCACATTTGTTTGACTTGTCTTTATGAAGACGCTTTCATGATGTTCAACTATCGTCGCCTCCTTTTCGGTTGGAGTTTTGACATCATCTACCTTTTTCTGAGCTTTGGTGCCGGTCGAAAGGATCGTTGACGGTAACATATGGCTTGGCGCGCCATTTTCTTCATAGAATTGAGCATTGGCAAAGTATGATTCTACCGTAGAAAAGGGCTTTACGTCTCCGTTTATCTTCTTTTCGTCGTCTCTACAGTACTTCAAGCACTGATGTAGACTTGACGCTACAACACCATTTTCATGAAGCCAAGGTCGACCAAGCAACAACTTGTATGACGTTTTGGCATCAATTACTTGAAAAAGTGTGGTGGATGACATATCTCCCATTGCGAACTCAACGCGGATCGTGCCGATTGCTTTTTGTCCACCAAGATTGAAGCCTTGGATAATCAAACGACTTTTCGCGAGCTCATTTACCAAAATCCTGAGCTCCTCCATTGTGGCTTTTGGCATAATGTTGACGGATGAACCCCCGTCTACCAAAATGCGACCCACCCTTTTTTTCTCGAATGGATCCTGTCACAAACAAAGGGCGATTGTGTAGCTTCGATCCTAGTAGCAAATCCTCATCACTAAAAGTGAGAGCGGCATTGCAAGCGACGCATTTCTTTGATTGATCCGCGGGCTCACCCACGACTTTAATTTTATCAACGTACACTTCTGGTTGAAGAATAGCCAAAGACAATTGTTGACGCATCTCTTCGGGCAAGTGAAACATTTGCTGCCATCCCATACGTGCGGGTAATACGTCTAAAATTGTATCGATCTTTGCCCCCTTGGCCAAATCCGATGGAGTGGTTTCTTTAGTCGTACCATTTTCGACGTGAGCTTCTTCGACAATGGTCGACGACACAGTATTCACCGAAACTTGACCAAGGTAGGATTTGTGAAGATAGTCCTCTGATGTCACAACTTGACGTGACTTTGACTTGATTTTCTTTGGTGACCTGACATCTAGCGACGAGTTCACAACGATTCTTTTTTCCTTGTTATGCGAAGATCTTGTTGTTTTCTGATGAGTTGATCTTCTACATTAGGATTGTGGTGTTTGACCGTTTTGCTTCCCT